>APFE031334203.1:0-13006 GCA_000404065.3 Pinus taeda | reverse complement strand
CTTTGGAGCTTCGAATTGGTAGACCTTTTAAACTGATCTTTCAAATCGTACAGGTCTTCTAACTTGACCATTGATTTAGGTATAGCATTGTGAGTGCTATCTTGCTGTAATTGTCGATCATGTTGATCTTCGTCGATTATTTGATTGCAATAGGATCCTTCAGAAGTAAGGAAATTTACGATATGGGGATCGTCATTGAATATTCTCTAATTTGTGATGTTGTCAGGAATAGAAGGTCTAAAGATTAATTCTATTGAGAATCTATCTGGACTAAAATCTTCTGAAGGAATGAGCTTAGAAGCTACGTTAGCTAAAAGGTTAGCGCTTGCATTCTGGAGTCTGGTAATTGATGAAATATTGATGCTATAAAATGCTCAGTTAGATCTTGAACTAAAGATTGATAGTGTTTTAAATGACCTGATAAGCAATGTATAGTATTCTGTACCTGTCTGACTACAATTTCAGAGTCTCCGAAGACTTGGAGGTACTTGATGTCTAACCCGATTGCTTTGTACAACCCTTTGACTAAAGCCTCATATTCTGTTGTATTGTTGGTACAATCAAATTCAAGTCTGCATGTTAACATGATTTTATCTCCTTCTAGACTAATTAGCACGCATCCTGCTCCTGCTCCTTCGTTAGATTTAGAACCATCAAAAAATAATTTCCAAAACAAATATTTATTTACATACCTATCTAAAATTGATACATTTTGAACTATCCGTTTGAGAAAAATTTTTGACTTGGGACAAAACAGAATGTTCTAAATAAGGTGACGTATGATCATTAAAATTGTCGAGAAAAGAATCCACTGAGTAATTGCCAATTATGCTATTATTATATGCTACTGGTTCATTTTCCCCCTCTAATTCCGTTACTATGTACTTCTGATGTAATTCTCGTTCAACTTTTATTCGATTTGGCTTACCATTGTAAGGCAGCCACATCTGCGACCAGTCAGTTGCGAAGTATCCATGAAGTTTTTCTGACCAATCCCTGCTAAGAATTAAGCCATAAAATTCAGGGATATCAGCGACTAAAATGTCAATAACTTGACATACCTTCGAGTTGGATGACAGCCTTATGGTTACTTGATTTAGTTCGCCAATGACTTCGACTTGTGATCGATCTAGCTAAACTATGCGAACATCGGATTTCTGTGGTTGAACGTTTAATTTGACGCATATGGACTTTGGTAAAATATTCGATGAAGCACCAAAATCCACTAAACAATTATGTACATTTTTGTTAAAAATTTCATAAGTAAGGAGAAACGGGGGAGTATGAGATCTCGATCTTCCTCCAATTAAAGCGATTTCGTTTGGATCAATCTTGTTATTCGCATTAGTTGGAGGTCTTCCCATGTTCTGGGAAGCTTGAGAAAGTACAGCGGTAGGCAAAGGTGCAACTGGCACAGCATGTATTTCTTTCAACATTATCTTTTGTTGATGCTTTAACTTGCTCAATTCGTAAAGAGTGATGTTGGCCCTAGTATTTTTCATGTCTTCTATAATATGGTACTCCATTTCATCTGAAATGATCAATGTTTTAGATGGAGTTGATGAATCTATTTGGACTGGGCTAGTTTGAGTCGCTTTAGATGTCGTTTTCTTTGTTGTGACTTTATCCTTTGTTGCAGAGCTTGCGCTCTTTGGCTTTGGAGTAGTTTGGGGAGGATCAAGTTGATTTCTACTTCATGTGTTAACTCGGAATACTTCTTGATCTTCTTCTCGTGGGAGGATGAAATCCCACATTCCTTGTAATTCTACAACTTCTTCATCATTGGCTTGCCCTTCAGTGGCAATTTCCTCTTCCTCTTCCTCGGATTCAGCACTTGTAATAGCATTGGGTGGCCTTGAATCGTTGACGGGGCCTCTTTTAAAGCTCTGTAGTGCCTTTTAAGGAAGTTTCTGCTACTTGTTTTTTATGTCGTCCATTTCATTGGACATGGTCTTCAGAACTTTTTGCAATCCCTCCAAATCGAATGGATCTTTTGCTTGTTTCTTCTTGGACTCTTCTTTGAAGGTGACCTTCTTAGATTTCCGTTCCTCTATCGTGGATTTCTTCTCTAGGGCTATTATACGTTTCTCTACTACTATGGCTTCTTTCATGTTTTCGGCTAAGGTTGTTTTATTAGCCCTGTCCACGAAGATTGCTATGTTTGATGGTAAAGTAGTGATGTACCATTCACATCATACTTCTTCGTTGGGCTGGGAAGCAATGGGAATTTTGTTTAGAATTTTATTGAAACGTAGATTGAAGTCTTTGACAGGCTCTCTAGATTTGACCCTAAGGTTGGATAGGTCGTTGATTAACGTTGCCATAGACCTGTCGTCACCAAACTTGGTTAGGAATTGGTCTTGGAAGATGTCCCAACTAGTAATAGATCCAGAGGGTAATGACAAATACCCCGACCCGGCTGTTCCTTGCAGAGTATAAGGAAACAGTCGAACAACAACATCTTCATTAGTAACCCCATTGAGATTAATGGATAGCATAAAGTTGTTTATGTGCTCTTCTGCTAGCATGCCTACCTCGGGATTGAACTTAGGCAGCCATTTCTCGAGATGGGCCGGTATTTAACTCAAGGGTGCAGGCATTAAGATTGCCCAAGGGTTATTCCATGGATTTTGGGCCATTGCTGAACTACTAACAGAGGGAAGTGCAGAAGATGATCCCTGTGGTTGGGAAGATGAGGATATTACGATCGCAGATTATTGAGGAGGAGTTGTAGTGGTTCCAGTGGGTGGATTGACAATGGTCTGAAGTGGAGGAGTGGATGGTTGACTTCACGATGAAGAGGTTGAGATGGATGATGTTGATGAAAGAGTCTCGCTATTGGACTCTTTAGGTGATTTCCTTGCTCTTTTCCTTTTGGGAAGAGGTAATTTGGTTGGTTGAACGCCAAAATTTTCACTCTTTAATCTGGTCAGGGGATGAGCAGGGTTATACTCAAAGTCACGCTGCCTTGAGATTTATCAGAGCTTTGAGGAGAAATGGAAAATCGCTGAAGTTTGTGAATCAGAGGTTCGACTTCAGAAAGTTCAATAATAGATTGTTCTAAAATGTCAGGGTTTGTAGCAGCAGTTGATGCTCCGGCGACTTCTAACTCTGGATTTAAGTGTAATGGAGAAGTCGGGGGAAATGGTGAGAGAGATTTACTCTCAGAATGGTATTTTGATTTATATTTACTTTCCATTCATAGTTCAGGCCCTCCTTCTAGCGCCAAATATGTTGAAGGCCCCAAAAATCGGGTCTACAACAAGGGGGATACCCGCCCGGTCTGGACCTTGGTTGGCATCTCCTTATCCGTTTGGTATAGCAGGTCCAACTGGGGATATGGGACCAGTTTCCCAACTCAGTGTGTGTGTGTGTGAGAGAAATATGGATGTTTTTGTTCTAAATGGAATACTTCTATCCTAATTCTAATCTAATGCTATGCTATTGTATTCTAATAAACAGAAAAACATCTAAATTTATGCTAACCCGAGGTGTGATCTTCCTTCTATGCGATCTAAAAAGATTTCAAACAATAACTAGTAATAAAGATCATTCAGCTATTATAAGAAAAGAATTCAATAAAGATGAACTACTTCGTATAAAAAGTTATACGAAATAGTTGTAAAAACATATCGCATAAATGAGTTATTCATACACTAAGCATAAATAAATAGTTATCACCGTACAAAAGTGCCAAATGATAACTCAGGCATCCACGCTGTAATATATAAGCAACTAAAAACTGAGCATCACTTTAACGCATAAGCGAAAATGGTTAAGAGATAAAAGTACCATTTATAACTAGTCCTACTCATGAGCTTCAAGCGACAATTGATTTATCTCTCCTTGATTTAACATCCACTAAGAGTACAGAAGTGCAACATCAGTAGCAGATATCAAATGCAAATATCAATAAACCCTGTTCCATTCATTCATCAAAACCTCCTCGGAGGGTGCAAAAGTGCATGTTCTGAGGACAAGTTTTTGATAAATTTATGGACCCTCTCTAAATGCATGAGAAGGGTTTAAATACTACTAACTAAATAACTTATTTATAGAAATTCAGGATTCGGTTTAAATGACCATCCTTTTTCTAAGAAAAACTATTTCTAAAATTAAATCTAATATCTAACTATTTCTGTATTTGCTCCTTAACGTTGCAAGCATTCAGTATTTTCCTGAGTAGAGTCTGTTAACTGTCTTCCGCCTTTGGTTTGAGTTAAGAAAACAGAATCGGCAAGAGTTGGCACTATCTTCTCAGAAAAATCGATGATATACTTGAGAGTCATCCAATGAATATCTAGCTTTACCATGTATGCCTGGTAATAATCCCATTTCAACTTGGTTAACCCTTGGATTGCTTCTGCTTTTTCTTTAGCTTTCTGTTTCCAGTTTGTTTCTATCGTTGCTTTCTTGCAATTTTCGGGGCTTGCAGGTGACTGAGTAATTAGAAGCCTTCCTTTTCGAGCAAGTTTTCTCAGCGATGCGTGATTAGTGCTAGGCGTTAATCGTGCATCAGAAACTGCCTCCGTTCCTTGATCCGAGCTTCCCTGATGCGTTTTTCGCCTTTTGCACCTCTTTCTCTTATCGGGTATAAAGCTCAAAATTTGTAAAAATAGTGATTGAATGAGCTCTTGACCCTGAGCATTAAACTGTCTGTTTCTTGTATCAGCATCGTTCAGTACCCATTCAACCATGGCTGTATATGAGAGATCTGTGATGGATGCCTTAGAAGAGTTTTGCGGCTCTTTCTCTTCCTTAAGTAGATTAGGTTGCTTTCCCAAATGGACATTGGAGTACTGCTTTTCCTCCTCATAGTTTCCTGCATACTGCCTTGTATAACGCTTTGTCCTTCGTTCCTGCAGTTTACAAATGAGGTGGAAGTAATGATAAAAATAATGACAAGAAAACTTTAAATGCCGAAGATATGCAAAAACACGCCACCTTACGTGAACTAATTCTTCGAAAAACACAACACCATACTTCATTAACAAGTGGCAACAACTCATTAATTCGCATTAAAGTGCATGACCAGTTCTTGGCCTAAAAAAAGTTTTCTCGAATAATGAGCCAGAACCAACTGCGATGGAGAGGTCTTTGCGATATCGCATCGCATTACCGCAATCTCATCGTGTTGTTCTATAGCAAGGTTGCTTGGTCGCAATATCGCAATATCGCAAGATCGCAGATCGCTTAATTGTTATAATCATTATGTGTAATTTATGCGATTTTTGTGATGTGCGATATGCGATATCGCATATCAGCGATTTTAAGGTTTTTCAACGTGAGCGTTCATTAATGCATGCGATGCAATGGAGTTTCGCATCGCAATCTCGCGTTTTTTATCATTTTGGCTCATTAGAAGGTACCCTATCATTCTTTGCGCGATGCGATATCTCTTAAGGAGTGAATTTACTTTCTTCATCATAAAACTTAAGCTTTTTAGATTCTTCAAAGGTATTTTCCTAAGTCCATGATGTTGAAAGTTTTATCTAAAAGGAAATGTAAGCACTAATTGTTTTTTTTTAATTTTTGACTAAGGGTCCCCACTTATTTAGTATTAGCAATAACACTTCATAAGGAGGGGGGTTATTGGTGGCCACAACAGATGCCAATAATGGAAAACCTCAATGTGCTACCGTTGGGTGCGTGCAACATTTTTCTAAGCATGGATTGGTTGTATGCACACATGACCAAAGTTGACTATTTTGAAAAATAAGTTGAGTCTCTGGATAAGCAAGGAGAAAGAAGGATATTGCAAGGGAAGTGAAAGCCTACTTTGGTAAGGTTGATCACAACCATCTACGCTAAGTGCAGTTGTCGAAGGGGGTGTAATTTTTTTTTTTTACAAATTTCCAATGATGACAAAGCCAATGCCAACGTTGAGGAAGGGGAGAGCGAATTGTTGAAATGATATATTGTTTTGTAGTAGTATGCAAATGTATTTCTAGTGGAATTTCCTAGATTACCTCCTCACAGAGAAGTAGACTTCTCCATTAAATCAATGTCTATAGCAGCACCAACATCCAAGGCACCATAAAATATGAGTACACCTAAGTTGGTTGAGTTAAAATTACAGATGAAAGATATGTTGGATAAGGGCTACGTAAGGCCAAGTGTGTCTTCATGGGGAAAACTAGTCCTATTCGTGACCATTAATAATAGATATCCATTGGCACATATTGATGATTTATTTCTCCAACTGAGAGGAGAAGTAGTCTTCTCCAAGATTGATTTGAGGACAGGCTATCATCAAGTGTGTATAAAGGAAGAGGATATCTGTAAAAGTAGTCTTCAGAACGAGGTATGGACATACCAATGCACCTGTAACCATTATGTGCCTTGTGGAAAACGTACTTTGCCCTTATCTGGATAGGTTTGTCCCAGTCTTTGTGGATAAAATTTTGGTATATTCAAAGACTAAGGAGGAGCATGAAGAGGATTTGGTAGAAATATTGCAATTTCTAAGAGAACATAAGCTTTATGCAAAGCTCAGTAAAAATGCAATTTCTTTCAGTCACAAATTCATTACTTGGGACACATTGTCTTAAGGGAAGGAGTAGCAATTGACCCAGAGAAAGTTAAGGCTATCATGGAATGGCCAACACCTAAAAATGTGGTTGAAGGTAGGTCCTTCATGGGATTAGCAAGCTATTATAGGAGGTTTATTTAAAACTTCTCCAAGATTGGGTGTCAAATTACTACTCTACAAAAGAAAGGGAAGAGATTTGAATGGACAGTTGATTGTGCAACAAGTTTTGAACAGTTGAAGTAGTTGTTGGCCAATGCACCAGTATTAAGGATATAAGATCCCAAAAAGGATGTCATGTGTGCATGGATTCTTGTAAGGAGGGACTCGGTGGAGTATTGATGCAGGAAGATAAAGTGGTGTGCTATGAGTCTCGAAAGCTAAATGAGTATGAACAGAATTATGTAACTCATGATCTGGAATTGGTTGCCATCATTCATGCGCTAAACATGTGGAGGCACTACCTTCTTGGTAGAAAATTTACCCTAATGACTGATCATGGGGGGCTGAAGTATTTATTTGAACAACCCAAGTTAAATGCAAGGCAAGCCCGATAGCTAGCCATGCTTAGAAAATTTTATTTTGAAATCAGATATATAAAAGGTAAGGAGAACATAGTAGCAGATGCACTCAATAGGAGGGTTCAATTAAATCATTTAGCAGCCATGAGTTCTTATGGGACTGATCATGAAGAAAAGATAAAAAAATGTTGGGAAGCATGATGAGAAATATCAGTAGATAAAGGGAAGGCTACAATAAGATGGTGAGGGTGGAAAAGATGAGGAATATCAGCTCACACATGATGGACTAATTAATAACAAAATCTATGTGCCAAACAATGACGAATTGAAGAGCCTCATAATGAAATTTTTCACATTAATTCATATTTCAGCCACTCGAGATATCAAAAGACTCTCATGGACATCAAAAAGTTCTATTATTGGCCTAATTTGAAAAATGAAGTAGTAGATTTATTGCTACATGTATAGAATGCTAGCAAATGAAAGCCAAATCTAAATATGTAACAGGTTTGTTGCAGCCTATTCCCATTTTGGAATGGAAGTGGGAAGTGATCTCCATGGATTCCATTACAGGGCTACCAAAGATCCCAAAGCAACATGATGCAATCATGGTAGTGGTTGACAAGTTGAGAAAGGTGGCTCACTTTGTTCCTGTTAAGTCTACAAATTCAACCAGTGAAGTGGCACAAATCTTCATAAAGGAAATCGTAAGACTGGATGGAGTTCCCAAGAAGATTATCTCATATACAGATGCCAAGTCAATTCAAAGTTCTGGAAAGAACTATTTGTGGGATTAGGGATAGAATTGGCCTTCGGTATAGCTTATCATCCACAGATGGATGGAAAAATAGAGAAGACAAATAGAATCCTCAAAGACATGTTGAGGATGTATGTAATGCACTAGCCAAGGAAGTGGGAAGAATACCTTCCACTTGTAGAGTTTTCCTACAACAATGGATACCAATAATCTTTGAAGATGAGCCCATTTGAGGCACTTTATGGAAGGAGTTGCAATACTCCTATCAGTTGGAGTGATCCAGCGAGTAGGTTCCTTGTTGGGCTTGATATGCTAAAAGAGATGGAGCCACAAATGAAAATCATCAAGCAAAATTTAAAGGTGGCATGAGACAAGCATAAAAGCTATGGTTATCAGCATAGGGTGCATAAGGAGTTCCAAGTTGGGGAACATGTTTACTTGATAGTTATACCCAAGAAAAGTTCCTTGAAGATTGATTCATGTGCCAAGTTGGCACCACGATTTTGTGGGCCTTTTTTAGATACTTGAAAGAATTGGGTGGGTGGCCTATAGATTAGCCTTACCTCCATCAATAAAGGTCCATGATTTTTTTCATGTTTCATTGCTTAAAAGATATGTACATGACACTAATCATGTTATTGATTGGGCAGTGTTATAGGTGGAACCAAAGGGAGAGTTTCAGCCATAACCTCTATGCATCCTGGATCGGAGACAACTCACACTCTAGAACTGAGTAATAGAGCAAGTCAAAGTGCACTGGAGGCACTTTGGACCCAAGGAAGCCACGTGGGAAACAACTGACCAAATGATGGACACAAATCCTCTCTTATTTGTTGAGTAAAGCAAATTGTAAATACATTGTAAATGTTGTACAAAGTTGTGTGTATAAAGCTCCATATCAGTTGTGTTTTTTTTTTTTTTTTATGGTTATTGGACATCAAGGACGGTGTTCCCCATCAAGGGGGAGGGGAATATGACATCCCCTGGTTAACATTTATCTCTTGTAAATAATTGTAATTATTTTAAAATGGTTAAGAGAGGGAAACCGATTCCAATGCTTGAGGTAGGAGGTTGCTTGAGGAAATTGTTGCTTTTAAATATTAGTCTTGGTTTAGCTAAAAAGAATTAAATGTGTTGATTATTCATTAAATTTAATTGAAAGAGAAAACATTCTTCCAAGTCTCCTTCATCTCCAATCACAAGCAAGTAAAGACCAAATTAAAGATAGTCATGGGTTGCGTTTTTAAGATGTGGATTGTTGTGAAAATTGTGGAGAGCAAGGGCAGTTAGTTGGTTTTTGGGAAAGCCTACGAGGGAATTCATTTGATCGTTGATTGATACATGCTCTCTCCCTCTCTCTCTCTTTCTCTCTCTCTCATGCACAAGTAGGAGGAACCTACAAATAAAGAAACATTTAGATTTGTTCTGTATAAACACAGAGTGGAAAGGGAGCTCAAGTGATCTATAACATAGAATCAAATCCTAGAAAAAGGGCAGCAAGTGAAGAACCTTTTAAATGAGGCTTGCTGGGTGATTTATTTTAAAGAGTGTGGCTTGCTTATAAGGATAAAGAAACCACAAGAATTTTGTGGACTAATGAACCTGTTGCATTTGGGAAGAATCGATCAAGTGCTGGTGAGGGCTGATGAACCACCAGGAATTGCCTTGGGGCTGAAGCTTTGGTGCTTGACTCACTGATGAATGACTTAGAGAAGTCATTTCTTTACCCATCAACAACTTAACCACTGAAGAAACTTCCTTATAGTGGACTCTCTTCTCCTAAAAGTGCGCTAAAGTTATCTATAGTGTGATGTGTTGGCATGGATGTGAATATGCCTAAACAATGTGATTGAAAAGTGTGTAGTTGGTGGATGAAGGAAGTGTGACTTGGTGGCACCATGTTTCAGTTGTTTTTGTTGATTAAAATCCTCAAAAGCACTCCACCTCAAGCTTTGGAATCTAGATTGGGGGTGAAAAATACAAGTAATAGTGGTTGTAGCTTGTATATTGTTGGGTGGAGAGTCGAATTCTCACTCTTAGATGGAAATTTGTTTTGTTTCATAATATAAGTCTCCCACAATGTTTTCTTTTGTTTAAATGTCTTGTACATGTGATTTGTATTGGTTGAATGTTGTATCTATAATATGAATTGTGGCATCAATTATAAATGAGGAATACCAATACTTTGTGCAAATTTTCTTGAGGAAAGGTTTGTTTTCCTGCAATTAGTTATGGACTTGACAATAATAATAATTGTGTAAAACGTATGGGCAAGTCCTTAGCATAAAATGTTTTCTATATAAATATGAGCTTGGGATTAAGTCATGTACATAGTTTCTCCAAGTATGTATATATATGAATCTATTATTGACAAAAGTCTGAAAAGGTACCTAAGTCTCCCGAGTCTTTGAAATGTTGTTTAAATTTCCTTAACAATAGGAAAGGGGCAGCATTCTACCTTATGAATGAATTATGCTCGAAATTTATAATAGGCTAAGCTCAAGAGAAATAGTGAACCTATCAATATGTATATATATAAACATATGTAAATGGGATGCAAGCCAAGGGGCTGGACCAAGATGGGCAAAGCTCAGAAGAGATAGCTCCATGAAGTCCCTATAACAACCTTAAGAGTGGCAGGTCGAGTCCTGGTGCTAGGCTCAAACATTTATAGAACCATAATAGCCAAGCCATGGGCTAAGTTTCTACAAACGTAGTGATTAAATTATGCGGGTGTAGTCCCTCTATTATTATCTCTCGGAATCCTTAAGACTCCAGCCCATGTGACCTCTCCTTGGTGACCGACATCTAAGAATCTCAGACCTCGTCAGTTCTTGCCACACAACTACTCCCAAACTTCCGAGATTGTTTTCTCCTAGGTTTTGTCCCAATATGGAAGAGGGGTTCTTGTCATGTGCAATACTTAAGTTTCCATCTCATCACTTCAATCTGCCAAGCTCGTGTCAGGGAATATCCTCCATCTCTTAACGAAGGTTCCTTCCATCAATTTCTAGCTAATTTCTCAGTCTCAGCGGTTTAATGCATAGTATCTAGAAGTTTCCTCTGAGAAAGGTTTTCCACCAAGGTAGTTTCCTTTGAGAAAGGTTTATCCTGGAGACATCGAAATCTCGGATCTCAGATGTTCCCACAGTGCCACTTCACTTAAACCTCTTAGATTTTTTTCCTTCAAGAAGAGTTTCATTTGGGATGGCATGGTTGTAGTCGGTTGTTGTGCTTATGTACTAAGAGGGTGGTTTATATGTATGTACATATATATTTATATGTAATGACACCGAGTCATGAAAGGGTGAGCAGCTAATACATGAATTCCAAGTGGCACTGAGAGGTTGACTAGATAGCCATGTGGTGGAATTGATGATGTGGCACTGAACTTTAAGTGGCCATAACTTTTGATCTATAACTTAGATCAAGACAAAATTTATATCGTCAAAATCGTCTCGATGAGATGAACATGATGAAGCCATCCATAGGAAGTTTTAAGGAAGTTGAAAAGATCGAAATTTTTAGACCCCATTTCCATAATGCTATCTTAGATCTTAGGACAACATAATAACCACGTCCTTCTAACCGGAGTTATGGGTCGGGATTAGGAGGGGGCATGTTATAACACTATTGTAAAAGAATCTACCATATGCTAGGAATCATTCACTCCAAACCATTTATTCATGTCCCTAGGCACAATAACAAGGAAACAGACCTCCTCGCAAATGAGAGGGTCTATCTAACAAAAGGAAACCTTAATGTGGATGGGGTTATAAGCTTAACATGAATTCCTTAAGCCTGCTTGCAAACCATGTTTTGTAAGTGTCAGTTTTTAGTTGGTCTTTTTTGGAGGATCTACAAGCTATCATTTTTAGAGCATTGTAATGCCCATATACCTACTCGAGGGCATAATTTTTTTATCACAGTTTAGAATTTTATTGCTTACCATAGTGTTGATCATTGTGAACAAGCAGGAAATACTCGTAAAGATTATACAATTGTATCCTAATACAAATTTTATGAATTATAAATATATTTTCAATTCAAGTAAAAAAAATAATATGCTTTTTAATTGTGAGATCTTTTTATTTTTAATTGAATAGCATAAAATTCTTAAAATACTTTCTCTTTATTATATTATATATATATATTATATATATAATAATTATATATATATATATACATACTTAACTTCTTTAAATAGAGAGAGAGGGGGGAGAAGGGGGGACGAGGAGAGAGTATATATTTTTTCAATTCCTCCAAAATGTATTATTTGAGAGAAATTAATATACAATTAAAAATAAAAAACATAAAATAAATAATTATAATAATCTTTATTATTTATTGTAAATTTTTACAATTTAAAAATATTATTAAATTTTTAAAGCACAATAAAAAAAATTAATTTTGTAATTTTAAACATTTTTTAATAGTTAACAATCATGTGGAAGCATATAGTCTTCTTCAAAGTCTAATGCTTACTCATGAAAGACATATCTCTAGTCTTTCGATCATTGGAGATTCACAACTTATCATTCATATTCTAAATTAACAAATTCTCCCAAATACTTGGCCTTAAAGGTAGTCTCCAAGAAGATTTGGAGGATTCTAAAGAAGCTTAATTCTTATGAGTTTCGTCATATTTTGAGACAAAATAACAACTTAGCAAATTCCTTCGCAGCAAACACTCAAATGTTCAAGCCCTTACGATAGTTTAATGGTTGAAAATTTAAATATTGTTTGGGACAACCATGTGGCACCTAAGAGGAAGTCAAGTCATGCAATAGTTTTAATGAAACAATATGGGAAGAGGAGTTGACATGCCCTTGTCTCAGACATCATTACTCTACGAGTGTCAAGCATACAATTCAAAGATGGGTACAAAGTCTTCTCAGGTTCAATCAAAGAGTGGGAATCTGATAGAACCTATAAAATTTGAGATCTTAGAGGTATTGTGGTACTTTTGTAATAGAAATTTGATTATGAGAATTAATGGCACCTCGTTCCAGGTTCTTTGGTTCGATGTTTGTGATTTATTCCCATGTGAAGGTGGTCTGGGTGATGCAATTCAAATAATGTAAATGATAATGGACATACAACAGGAGTGCCTCGACGATCCTGCAGGAAATCCGCAAACAAGGCACAAAATCCATAGATCTAGGATGGAAAGGCAGTGGCCTACAAAGTTGGAATTCA
>APFE031334200.1:0-10980 GCA_000404065.3 Pinus taeda | reverse complement strand
AGACAACACCATATGCAAATCATGTCAGTTTGGTAAGCAAACTAGAACCAACTTCCCTAAGAAGGAAGGATCAGCCAGCAGGCCTCTTGAACTAGTCCATACAGATGTATGTGGTCCATTTAGGACAAGGTCACCTCGAGGAGAAGAATTCTTTATATTATTCATTGACGACTTCTCCAGGATGGTTTGGTTGGGACTTATGAGACACAAGGACGAAGCATTTGAAAAATTCAAATCTTTCAAAACCTTGGCTAAAAACGAATCAGATCACAAAATTATGTGCCTCAGGTCTGACAGAGGTGGGGAGTTTACCTCAAATGAATTTTTCGATTTCTGTGAAGAAAATGGAATAAGAAGGGAATTCTCTACAGCTAGGACTCCACAGCAAAATGGAGTGGTGTAAAGGATGAACATAACGGTTCAACAAATGGCTCATGCTATGCTTGATGAGTCTGGAACTCTTGCAACCTTCTGGGGTGAAGCTGCATTTGTTGCGGTTGTTATTCTCAACAAAACAAATGTCTGAGTGAATAGAACTAGAACTCCTCATAAGCTCTGGTATGGTGAGACTCCTTCGGCAAAGCATTTCAAAATTTTTGGAAGCAAATGCTATATTAAGAATAATGATGAACAGCTTGGCAAACTTGAATCTAGAGCAGATGAAGGCATTCTCCTTGGTTATTCTCCCCACAACAAAGCATATAAGTGTTACAATAAAAGACTTGGAAGAATTGTTCACAGCATTGATGTAGTGGTTGATGAAAAAGGAAACATTCCTAGGCAAGTAAATTATGAAAATATCCAAGAGGATGAAGACTACCCTTCAAATCAGACTGAAGATGAAGAAGAACCTTAAGAGGCACCAGAGGAATAGACAAGGATAGAAGAGAAGACTCCATCCAGCTATGTTCAAAAGAATCATCCACAATCTCAAATCTTGGGGCAAAAGGAGGCAGGCGTACAAAGAAGAAGAACAATTGCAGAAGCTTCAACCTATTTGGCATTACTCTCCTCCATTGAACCTCAAAATGTAAGAGAGGCATTCAAAGATGAATGTTGGGTCAAGGCAATGAATGAAGAACTTGAGGAGATCAAAAAGAACAACACATGGGAATTGGTTCCTAAACCAAAAGATAAGAATGTGATAGGGACAAAATGGGTCTTCATAAATAAGTTGAATGAAAATGCAGAAGTAATTAGAAACAAGGCTAGACTTGTTTGTAAAGGGTATGCTCAACAAGAAGGAATAAACTTTGAAGAAAATTTTGCTCCTGTTGTAAGACTTGAGGCCATCCGAATGTTCCTTGCTCTCTCAAGCTTTTAGAAGTTCAAAGTATTTCACATGGATGTGAAATTAGCCTTTTTGAATGGAGACTTAGAAGAAGAAGTATACATTGAGCAGCCAGATGGTTTCATTCTTGGGAATCATCCAAATCTTGTATGCAGACCGAAAAAGGCTCTCTATGGTCTTAAACAGGCTCCAAGGGCTTGGTACTACCACTTGGACAAATATCTTCATCAACGAGGTTTTTCAAAAGGATCAGGAGATAGCAATCTTTATATAAAAATTGAAAATGACAAATTGCTAATACTTGTTGTGTATGTAGATGATATTATCTTTGGCAGCAATGAAGAAACTATGAGACAAAGCTTTGCCTTGGTGATGCAGAAAGAATTTGAAATGTCTTTGCTTGGAGAACTGACATATTTTCTTGGTTTGCAAATCCAACAAAATGAAGATGGTATCCTTTTGTCTCAAACCAAGTATCTCAAGAAAATCTTGAAGAAATATGGCATGGAAGACGCAAAACCAGTATGTACCCCTATGGTTACAGGATGCAGCCTTAGTGCAAATGATGAATCAGCAGAAGTGCATCAACCAACCTATAGATACATGATTGGAAGTCTTATTTATTTAACAGGTACTCGACCAGACATCATGCATGCAGTGGGAATAGTTGGAAGATTTCAGGCAAATCCTAAGGAAACCCATCTTCACACAATAAAAAGAATTTTCAACTATCTTCAGGGAACTCAAAACTATTGCTTATGGTATCCAAGAGATACAGATCTCACTCTTCATGCTTATACAGATGCAGATTGGGCTAGAAGCGTGGATGACAAAAAAAGCACAAGTGGTGGTGCATTCTTTATGGGTTCCCGATTAGTATCTTGGTTTAGCAAGAAATAGAGTTGTATTGCATTATCTACAACTGAAGCAGAATATGTGGCTGCTACATCTTGTTGCACTCAAATCCTTTGGATAATGCAAACCTTGCAGGATTTTCAAATGACTTGTACACCACCTATCTCCATCTTATGTGATAATACAAGTGCAATCAACATTTCAAAGAACCCAATCATGCATTCAAAGACCAAGCACATACCGATCAAGTATCATTTTCTCCGGGAACAAGTGCTGGAACAAAAGGTCAAATTGGAATATGTTCCGTCCAAGGAACAAGTTGTTAATATTTTCACCAAACCATTGCCCAGGGAGACATTTGAATACCTCAGACAGAAGCTGGGGGTTGTTGATGCATCATCCTGTTGTTGAATCTAATCTGTTGTACCCAGGTGGATACACATACATTTTCCGGTCTATGTAGGTCAAATGGGTCTATCAGAGATCATCTGGCATAGGTTCAGAGGGAACATATATTCTTCTAATGATGCATTGTTGGAATTATCTTAGAAGTCCTTGGTTTGATTTCTCAAGAGTTTTCTGGTGGAATCGATCAATGTGTGATGGTGTGAAGGTTGATTCTGCTGATAGTTGTTCTTGTCTCTATGTCATGTAACAACCTATTTTGGTTTCCCCACTATGCCGGGGATGAATGAGTGGGAGATGGATGTATGTATGAGTCTTGATGATAGGAAGGTTACTTATAATGTATGGAATCATGTTCTTTCTTGTAGAACATCTTTTTGCAGATAGCATTTCAACACAGAGCATATACAAAGGGGGAGCTCGTTCAGAATTTTCTGTAGGTACTCAGGGGGAGTATGGTAGTCTGCCCCTTTGCACTTGATGTCAAAGGGGGAGAATGATTGGTTGTTGTTGCCATCAAGTCCAAAGGGGGAGATTGTTGGCATTATGGCACATATGTTGTACTTGATGGCAACCCTCTAATATAGATAACAGATCATAGTGCAACAGGCCAGTAGCAAACATTGATGATTAGCCTACTTAGAATGGAAGAAAATAAGGGGTTTGCAGGTACACGATTCAAAAAGGTGTGGACCCGCTGGCACGCCATTTGTCACAAAGTGCGGATATGTTCGTAGACCTCCCGCACAAAAGGAGCGAACCTAAAATGCATGAACTTTCATGCAAAGAAAAACACGCATCTTATGTTTGGTCCATGGTATTTAGTTCGATGTTTTTAATCCTATGGTTTTGGTCCGTGGTTTTGGCATCTAAAATATTAAACCCAGGTTTTGGATCCCTTGTATTGGTTTTCTATGGTTTTTATCTATGGTTTGAGTAAGGGCTTGCCTATAAAAAGGAAAGGAGATCATTTGGCTGTGTACTTGAAAATTGAATATCTTAAGATCTAAAATTTTTGGGTGATCGGTTCGAAAAGATAGATCTAGATAAAAGAGAAATCTATAAATTGTAAGGTGGATCTATTGATATGTCGTGATCTCTTTGGCACATGTTCAGATCTATGGATCTGATAGTCTGTGGCACATTGGAGGACTGAGAATTTGGCTCTATACAGAGGTCCGCAGGCGATCCAAAGCTTAGGTGCGGAGGAACGCAGCATAGCAGAAGGCGCAGGTGCGGAGGAACGCAGCACAACAGAAGGCACAGGTGCAGAGGAACGTAGCATAGCAGAAGGCACAGGTGCAGAGGAACGCAGTGCAGCAGAAGGTACATGTGCGGAGGTACGCAGTTGAATAAACAGAGCAGGTGTGGAGCTGCGCCATCTCTTCACAGCAGAAGTGCAGATATTCGCAGGTTTCCTTCGGTGAAGTTGCAGACCTTTTTTCTTGAAATATATTTTAGCTATATTTTACTTGTTTCTGCAGAGATCTGGGTGGCTGGTTGCTGGTGATATTTTCTGGTTAGTTCATTCTAAGAAGTTAATTGTTTAAAGGAGATTGGGTGATACACATGTACTTGATGTTTTGGATCTAGTTTGAAAATTTATGAAACGTGGTCCCTGGAAGAAAGAGAAGGTAGTAGCCTTCTGTAGGTCAGCACCTACGTACTAGTATCTTAGCTAGTACAAGAGCTAAGGTGGTTGTAGCTCACTTCCAGGAGAAGCTGGAAAGTGAGAGAGGGTTGTAGCTCTCTGCAGGTTGCAGCCTGCGTATTGGCAAAGGACTGCACCAGTACAAAATCATTGTAAAAGAAGTTTCTAATTGAAAGAAGATAGAGACATATTGCAGCAGGTGGTTTTCACCCACATTGGGTTTCCACCTTATATCTAGTGTTCTTTGGTATGATTATCTGTTTTTCCTATTCGTGCTCATTATTATATGGTACTGACATACAAACTAATGATCAATATCTGAAAAATAAGTTAAAGTATAAATCTGGAAGATATATTGAAAAGAATTTGATAATACTGATTCACCCTCCTCTCAGTATTATTTCCAACAGTTTCAGCAATCGATAGTAGAGTTTTAAGAAGGCATGAATGAAAATAATAATTAACACACTACAAAAACCAATGGGTGGATCTTGTGAGGAAGGTGGGCCCTCTCCTTCTCACAAGATTCCCGTAAATGAACGTGAACTAAAACGAAGTGTTGAAAATGATCTTTTATTCATTTGTCCAATGTAACATGTTACAATATCAAAGTAGACAAGCTCCTTCTCTATAATTCTCTTCTAGCTAAGCCTTTCGTATTCTATTGTCATCCCCTAATGCTAATTCCCCTTCATATTTAAAGAGGAGAATCCTCTTAATACAATTAAGCATATGATTACATGTGTACATACAAATCCTATTCTTTGTCTGATCTAATCTTCTATGTGGGAATAGGATATTCTGATCTTCCATGGCAAAATGTTATTACAGTGGTTGTAGTGGTGCTGGCTTTGAGGTACAGCTATTGCAGCCAGTGTAACAGCTACTTTAATTATCTCTTCTTATTACTATTTTATATGAAATACTATTTCAGCATCGCAAATCATGGATTGTTTTAGCATCGCAAATTATGGACTGTTTTAGCATCGTGGTCTTCAAGTAGCAATGGCATATTAACTTTAGTCTTCAAACTATTTTAGCAACTATATATTTATGATTAATGGCTAAGTATGCAAGTAATGCCAAATTACATGTAAAACAAATTAAACATATAGCGAAGAGAAGAAACGTTATATAACTTTGGAAAAATAGATTAAGGTGATAATGTAGGCTTAAATATGAGCGGGAAAAGGATGTAATGATATCAAAAAGTATGAGCAAAAAGGTACATTATAGGGTCCTAACATCCCCCCCAACTAAAAGGGTTGCATGTCCTCAGGCAACTTCAATCTAAATCAGAATCTGGATACCGACTCTTGGCATGCAAATTACTTAAGCAGTATCTCTAGAAAGTACTGTCTGTTGGAGCTCTGAATCCTTGAACATATTGTAGCCTTTTCCAGGATGCTACTTCAACCTTGTTTGGAAACCTATGATGAGCCTGATACTTCTTTGTTGGCATCCACAGAATGGGAAAATGGAACTGATAACCTATCCAATTTTCAATGCATTGTTGGACACATTTGATGTAATTGGGTACCCAGAAGATTGTTGTCTCAAGATTGGTAGGACTAAAGGGATTTTGCTCCTGCCTTTCCTCAGAAGATTGTTGCCAAAACATGTTATTTGCTTTTAGGGTAGCAGCCTCTTTGGATTTAATAAGCTGTTGACAATCCTGAAGTATTGTTTCCTGCAGTTGCTGCATATGTTGAATCATCCCTGGTTTCTTCAAAAATTGATAAAATTCTGCAACAAAGGTGGCAGTGTTCTATGGTTCTAGCTGTATCCAGAGGAGACACTTATCTTCATTACGCTTGGCAGCTAGAAAAGCATCTGCCATGTAATCTGGTTGGCAAGAATGGAGGCGAGTACCTGAATCTGGATATCACCAACAAGGGGATTAAGATTAAGCTGTTTGTCCTCAGGAATGGCTTCATTATGAAGATAACACTCACATAGCAGATGCTAATCACTAGTAGAGGCTTCTACAAAAGTTTGAACAAAATCTGCTCGTTTGAACACTGCATAGGGTCTTCCATCCTTGATTGCTTTCATATGAAAGAATGCAAGTCTTTCTGGAAGGAAAAGAGAGTAATTTAGGGATGGTTTCCTGACAACAAATTTTTTTTGTACCAAGTTGAACATCAGGAGCAATCTTCTTTTTAACTCCTCATTCTGCTTCTTATGGGCACGAGATTCTTGGAGTGTTTGCATCAAAGCTTCCCAGTTTGAATATATGTGGTATAGGCAAAGTAGTTTGTGCTCCTACAAGATTTTGTGCTATGTAATAGTAGATTTCTTCTTCCATTTGTTCATTATTACCTACCCATTCCATGGTTGAGTTTGTGTTCTAGTATTGAGAGTGGTAGGCTAAGGTAGAGTCTGAGTTCCTCTACTAGTTTTTGTGTAACAGTAGGGCGTTCCTCTTTTTTAACTGCAAAAGATGTAGGTGCAGGGGAAGCACCAGGCATTGTCATTTGAACCACTTTGTAGCCTTCTTGATCATAAATATACCCACATTGGCTGCACATATACTCTCTATACTGATCATCTTTTGTGTTTTTCTCTATCATGGCCGCTGCACAAGCTAAGGTATACAAATTAAGTTCTCTGTCATAGGCTTCCTTTGCCATTACTATCTCTTGCTTGTAAGCTTCTAGTTCTGATATTAGAAACTCATTCTCTTGTAAGAGGGAAGCTATTGTTGGTTCTAGTTGTTGATCTCTCATAGGTGTATCAAGAGGGGTGACTAGTTCTTGTGTAATGGTCACAACCTTAGTAGTTGGTTCTTATGGAGCAACTACAATATCAACAACTGATTCTTATGTTTCAGCTACTCAATGTAAAGACAATAGTGTTGCAGCACCCTTGGCATCTGATTCTTGTATAGCAGGAACAAAATCAACAGTTGACTCTTGTGTTTCAGCTGTTGAATGAGTAGTTGGTTCTTGTGTGACAACTACTGAATCAGTAGTTGGTTGTTCTGTAACAGCTACATGATTAAAAAAAATGATGTCGCAACACCCTCGGTATTTGGTTATTGGGTAGCAGGAACAAAATCGACAGCTGCTTCTTGTGCTTCAACTATACTTGGCTCTTGTGTAGCAGCTACTGAATGAGTAGGTGGTTCTTGTGCGATAGCTACTTGATGTGAAGAAAATAATGTTGCAGCACCTTGGGCATCTGGTTCTTGTGTTTCAATGCCCATGGGTGAAACAAGTGAAAATTCTGGGATTTGGGAGGGTGGAGGTCTATAGGCTTTTAGAAAAATGGTTTTGGGGTTTGGCGTAGTGGTAGTAGTTGTTGCTTTGGTTGAAGCCCTCCTTTGTCTTCTAGGTAAAAAGGCAGGAAAAGTAGTGGTTTTCTTCTTTCTTTTACGAGTGGGCTCTTCCTCAGTGATGAATCAGGGAGGGTTATCAGGTTTATTTTCTTGAGAATCATCACTAGGGTTATGAACAGTAGGAGTAGATGATTCTGGTGAATTGTGGGGTGGACTTGGTATGGTAGGAGGGTTAACTAGGTCAATTGGATCTGTAGGAAGATTAATAGGTATTTCTGGAGGGTCGGGAAGGTTTTGTGGTTGCTCTTCATGAGAGTTTTCAGGATGTTTAGCAACTTCCTGAGGGTTTATGGGTGGATTGTTCAGGGGAGTGTTTTGTTAGAAAAAACCCTTTTGGATGAGAAATTGAACGAGACATGATGAGTGATGGAAAGGATGGGGCTTTTAACTTGTCTACAATAATATGACATGTTTCTAAGACATCTGAGCAGATAGTATGGAATATTCACGAGTCTAGCATGTCGTGAATGAGATAATAAGACAAATTCGTACTGGTAAACTACATGGTATCAGCCTTCACAGGTAAGGTAGTGCTTGAAAAACTCTACAACTTTCAGCCAAGGAGGCAAGAATGAGCTAAGTTGAACACCTCGGGCTTTAAGCTCAACTTGTTCTCCTGGCAAGAGAAAATACTGCTGGGCATTAACAATAATGTGTTTGCGGTTGAACCAGTGAATGCTAGTGACAGGAAGACCCGAAACCTGTGCTATACCATCCTTTGTGACTGGAATCCGAACCCCATAAACAATAGAATGGTATTCTTGAAGATTCCGAGCAAATTGAAGAACCTGTTGCTGATCAAATCCCTAGAGCCTCTCTGAAAATAACCCAGCCAGCCTGCTTGTTGAAAGATTTGGTAGACTTCTAGATACAATTCTCGCTGGGTTGTCATGGTAGGTTTGTATCGTATAGCAGGACGTCCCATAGCTATTCAACGCAGTATAATTTAGAGTCACAAAGCCGATCAACTGAACCTGAATAGAGTAAGCTTTGATGATGAGGACATGTAAATGATAGTTAAAATATGAGATAATGGGTAAAAAGAAGTGACGGTAGTCAGTTCATGTGAAATGATGGCATAAAGTTTCGATATCCCCCCAACTATGGCTGAAATAATCACTTTAAGAGTATGGGGATCATGGTAATAATGAATCAGAATCTTCTTATTAACCATAGTTCAATTGTACTTACATATAAAGTTTACATACCTCATCTTTACCTTTGATTCGTACTTCGAAAAATATAGTGCATGTTCATAATAGATCTGCAAGAATCATGGAAGAAACTTTGGAATTATGAGAGAAATTGTATCAAGGGTTTGTTTAATCATGGGAGAAGGTAGTGAAAGGACAGAATGTAGCATGAAAAATAGGAGAGGTGAGCGTGAAAGAGCTAAAGAAGATGTTTTTATGATAGGAAATGTTGAATAGTCATGTCTTAGCAATGGAGAAATGGGCAATGCTGAAAATGTGGTATTCCAACAACAGTAAAAGAATGGAAAAATGTTGCTAAAGAGTGATGTTTCAACAATGGAAAATATCGCTAAAGAAATGGTGTTTCAGCAGTGGAAAGAAATGGGGAAAATGTTGTTGAAGAGTGATATTTCAACAATGTAAAATATTGCTGAAGAAATGGTGTTTCAGCAACGGGAAAAATGGGGACAGGGAATGGAAAGGGAAAAAAAAATGAGAGGGGATGAATGATGGGGATGTTGAAAGAAGATTGGAAGATGGGAAATTAAGATGAATGGATTGATGAAAGAGGGAGCAATGCTTCATAAGATGAAGCTTGGATTTGCTTGTAGTAAGATTGTCCTTTCTTGTTAGGCCTCTTCTGGATCGAGAATCTGCAAAAGAATCAATTGTAACATACCATCCCTTGGTAGGGATTATTAGTAAAAGAAATTTAATCTAATACTAAAAATAAAATTCAGAAAAATTAAATGCAATGAGGGGTAGGAGGCTCCTCTAAAAAGGGATAATATGAATCTGCCACATGTGGCCTTAAAATCTTCTTTGGAAATGGGGCACTGGTACAGACAGAGCCAATGACCATTCACTAATAACAATGTTTTTGAGTCATCAATTGCTAGGAGCCCTACTATTCCATTGGGGAAAACAGTATCCACTTTGTAAGGTCCTAGCCATCTTGTACATAGTTTCCCTTGAAATTCTTTAAACCAAGAATCATACCATAAAACCCAATTACCCTTTTGGAATTGCTTATGCTTGATGATTTTATCATGCCATTTTGTTATTTGTTGTTGAATCATAGTTGTCTAATGAATGGAATCTAATATTTGTTCATCCAATTCATTAAGCTGCTGCAACCTGGCTGTGTGTGCACTAGTCAAGTCAAGGTTAGCGGCTAAGGCAGTCCTTAAGGTTTTGATTTCAAATTCCACAAGAAAGAAAACACTTTTACCATAAACTAATTCATAGGGAGAGAATCTTGTAGTGTTTCTCCAGGTAGTTCTATAAGCCCATAATGCTTTAGGGAGCCTTTGAGATCAATTCTTCCGGTGTTCCTTCATTGTTTTTGTTAGAATGGCTTCTATTACTTTGTTTGTGCTTTCCACTTGTCCATTGGCTTCGGGGTGGTATGGTGTAGTCATTCTATGATGAATATGATATTTTTTAAGGGTGGCTTTAAAACCATGAGAGGTGAAAGGAGGTCCTCCATCTATGACTAATTCTCTAGGCACTCCAAATCTAACAAAGATATCATCAAATAAGAAAGCTAGAACAACTTCTTCAATAGCTCTAAGGAGTGCTTTAGCCTCCACCCATTTGGTCATATAACTTGTGCAGACCAATATATAAACTTTTTGATTGGATGGAGGGTTAATGGGTCCTACAAAATCTAAGGCCCATCTTTCAAATGGTTCAAGTACTACCTGGGGGTTTAATCGCATTTCATCTCTATGATTAGTTTGACCCATTCTTTCACAGTTATCATAGGCTTGGACATATTTCTTTACATCTTTAAAAAGTGAGGGCCAATAATAACCCATCCTGAGAATTTTATGTGTCATTCCTTTATCAACAAAACACCCTCCACAAGGGCCATCATGACAAGCTTTTAGTACATCATAAACCTCATCTTCTATAATGCATCTTTGGATTTCTTAATCAAGTCCTGTGTAGAAAAGACACCCACTTATCCAGCTATAACGAGCACTTTGTTATATGATTTTTCTTTTCCCTCAGTGGGATAGGTGTGGTGGTAACTTCCCTACAACCAAATAATTAGCAATGTCTAAATACCATGGTGAGTGAGCAGATACTATGAATAAATATTCATCAGGAAAGGAATCATCTACTGGAGTATTATCATCAAGTGTTAACCAAGAAATAAAATCAACAACTACGTTTTCTTTTCTTGGTCATCTACAATTGTAATATCAAATTCTTGTAATAATAATAATCGTAAAGCTAA
>APFE031334199.1:0-14866 GCA_000404065.3 Pinus taeda | reverse complement strand
AAACATCAAAATTTAATAACCTTCAATTTATTTAAAACACATAATATTATGCACAATATTATATGCTTACAATCATATATACACACATAACACATCAATTTTTATTAAATAATATATTTTAAATCTCAAAATTATAATTTTTAAATATAACTTTACAAGTTCATTTTTAACCAATCTCTCAACTATATATCACTTAAATAAAAATTCATTTTTACTATAAATTTATTATTGGTAAAACTCTAACAATATAATATATTCTATATATATATATATATCAATTTTGTAAATTTATTATTTGCAAAATTCTAAAATTAAAATTATTAATTTAATTAGAAAAGAATAGATTTTAGCAAGATAATTTTTGCCATGTTTACATGTTATGAGAAAGAACAACTCAAGTGCATTTGTATCACTTCACTTATGTTTGGTATGAAGGGTATCATGAAAAAGATCTAATTTCCACCCCATTGCCAATTGAGACACCCTAAGTTGATATTATTCACTTACATAATTTCCACACCCATTGCCAATTGAGACACCCTAAGGTGATATTATTCACTTACACCATTTCCACCCCCATTGCCAATTGAGACAAGGTAAGGTGATATTATTCACTTATATTTAAAAATAAATAAAACTCATCATTTAACATATACAAATTAATTAAATTAAAAAACAATAAAAATACAAATTTATAAAAGTGCAAGTAAGAATCATACTTCATAACATAAAGAATGATGGATAAACACAAAGAAAAAAATATAAAAATATGAAAGTGATAAAATTATAGTTTTAAAATAAGAAGGTAAAAAATATATACATTTATATACTTACTATTTCAAGTAATTCATACACAAATAAAAATAAACATAAACATATTTATCAAATATATTATTCATTTATATAAAAAAAAATCATAATTTTAACACACATAAATTAATTAAATTAAAAAAAAATAAAAATAAAAATTTCTAATATTATAATTGTACAATTTTTAAAAAAATAATATTTTATTAAACATCAAATTTTAATAACCTTTAATTTAACTAAAAATATCATATTAATAATGTAAATGGGTTAAAAATCAAATTTTAAAATAAGTAGTTAAAACCCATATAATATACTCTGCTATTTCAAATAATTCCTAAAATAAATAAAATCAACATATTTATCAAATATAATGTTCATTTATATTTTAAAAGAATATGAAACTCTTGGTTCTAAAATATACAACTTAAAATAAAATACAAATACAAATTTATAATTTTACAAAATTTTTAAATAATATTTATTAAATTCAAATTTTAATCACCTTCAATTAGAGTAAAAATATCATAATGATAATGTAAATGTGTTAAAAATCAAATTTCAAAATGAAAAATTAAAAACCATATACATTTTATATTTATTTTTTCATAAAGAAAAAAACTAACAATCTTTTATTAATAAAAGTTGTTACATAGTTCATAGGTCTTGTATACTATAGTTCACTAGGAAACATAGTGCTCTAAAGAGTGTATCAACAAAGAAATCATAGAAAACATGCAACAAATAGAGATGAAAAACATTGCAAAGTCACAAGTAAAGCACAAACTTATTAGTCCAAAAGAGTAAATTAGAAAACATGTAACAAATAAAGATGAAAAACATTGCAAAGTCATAAGTGAAGCACAAAACTTATTAGTCCAAAAGAGTAAAATGCCCCATCTAGTGTTGAGAGGTGGAAGCAAACATAGCCAAGGGGGCATATTTATCAGCTCGTGATAGATATGGGGGAATGAAATGTGGCTAAATGAGGGAGGATGACCTAAAATTTGCTTAGTCCAATGGTGCATTAAGGGGATAGCCACATAGGAAATACCCCTAACCCAATCAATGTCCAATTTGGAGTCTCCAACCACTTTGATCTTTTCAATGGCAAGCCAGCCTGTCCAACTTGATGTTAACACCACAACCAAAATTGTCCTTCATGCAAGCACCATCAAAGAAGCCAACTCCCCTCGAAAAGTCCAATTGTGTGATAGATGCCACTCTACACCTAATGCATGGGCCTCCAAGATCCGACCTCCACAAAATAATCCATGATGCCCAAGCAGGTTAAGTGATCTATATAGAGGATTTCTATGTCAATAAATCCACCATTATACTCTACTATTTCAAGTAATTACAAATAAATAAAAATGAAATAAACATATTTATCATATATATTATTAGTTTCCTGGATGCTAGTATTTAATAGCACCGATACAACACAACAAATATAGGCTCGCAAGTGGCGTGGCCACATCGCCGCCCACGCTTCCACCAAGAAGCTCACCGCCGAAATTAATCGCATTTTAATGCTTTGTGAGGGCCAAGGAAACCTCGTTCTGATCCATAAAATGGTGATTTCGAACCACCCTCCTCTGCATCACAGGTTGCGATCAAGAAAATATGCCTCATTTGCGTCACGAAGTGTGTTGTAGAAGCAGCTGCAGCAGGGGAAGAGCAATTCACCCCCCCCTCGATGTCCCTCTATGACTCCGCCCCTTTGGATTCCTCCTCCCCCTCGACGACGGCTCATTCCATGGGTCATTATCTTGCCACTCACAACGGTAGAGGGTCTACTCGGCGTGCTCAGACGGCCGACTCTAAGCATGCTAAAGAGACTCGCCTATTGGCTCTGTCCCGATACTATAACCTAGCCACTCCACCCAATTCTAGTGTCGTTACACAATGGAACGCCCTTGCATAATTGCTACCATTTCAATTGCTTTCACAGAGGAGCCTCAAAGCTCTAACGTTCCAGCTCGCAACACCAGCAGAAGGAAAACTCATGGTAGTAACTCTTGGACTCTCAAAACCCATGATGAAGCTCGAGACCGAACAAGCACAACTAAGCACAACTCAAGGATAGAATATTCCAGGCGGATACATGAATATGGAGCTACGACAGCACGAAGAAGATGACCATGGAAGCATACAGGTGTCTAATTGTGGAGGAACCTCTGCCACCTAATGACACCTAGTGACCATTGTTTACTTTAAGTTTTTAGGTTTTGAGCTCGGGGTCAGCAAACTTAGGGGTCTTCTCTATTGTTTATTTTTGTAATTGTTTCCATTTTTTAGGTTTTGTTCAAAAAACTATTCCATTAGCGTTTTACAGGCTCGTTCCCCTCGGTGGCACACTCCTCTAGTTTTAAACTAGTTTCCCCCATGTGGGTAGTCATTTCCAATTATTGTTTGTTAAACATGGAATAATCTGAGACACGATTTGCATAGGCTAGTGCCTCCATGTCGTATTTTTTGGTTACATTAATAGAATTAGTCATATTTAAAAGAAAAAAAATATTATTAGTTTATATTTAAAAAGAAATTAAAAAATAATAATAATAAAAATACAAATGTATAATAGATGATTTGTATGTCAATAGATCCACCATTATACTCTAATATTTCAAGTAATCACAAATAAATAAAAATGAAATAAACGTATTTTCTTTTATATTTAAAAACAAATAAAAAACAAAAAAACATTTTAAAATAATATTTATTGAACTTCAAATTTTAATAACCTTCAATTTTATTAAAAATATCATATTATGCATAATTTTACACGAGTACAATCATAATATACATCACAATACACTTGGCAAATTACAACACAACATAAATATATAAATTTCTAATCCTGTAAATTTTTAAATTCAATTATTGTTTTTTATCAAACATTTTAAATCTCACTTGTGGTTCGTATATAGGATATCATGTGAAATCCATATATATATGAAAAAGGAAAACATGAAGAATCAAAGTTTAAAATGTGAAATGTGAAATGTAAAGTTGAATTTTTTATTTTTTTATTCACAAATTTATAAGAGAATTACTCTCATATTAATTAATCAAACAAATTATAATGTTAGAAATCATTTGTATATCACTTAAATAAATCCATCAAAATAGACATGATTTTTAAATTTTAGCGTTATTATAAAATTATGAATTGGAAAAGTCCACAATTATAAACAATGTTAAAACTCTAGAAAAAAAGATAGAAAAAGTAATTTTTTAAGACAAAAGATTTCTTTGTCTTAAAAAATGTCTTAAAATTACCCTTGGTGTAGTAGTGCCTCATGGGCTTCTCTTCTATGTTATCACCAAAGCTTCTATGTGATTATAACCTAGCAACCCTTATGGTTTTCTTAGTTATACTATAAACAAATATTCTTAGTGATTATAAGTTAGCAAGCCTCATGGGTTTTTGAGTTAAGCTATCAATCATGCTTCCCTCTCCTTCATTTTTCTAAGTCCCATTATTCTTGTCAACCCCTATTGCAATTCAGTTTTTCTTACCACCCAATAACCTCATGGCCTCCCTATCTTTTTCTTGTTCCTTTTCTTTGCTTATATTGTGCATATGAATCTCAAATGTTTGTCCTTTTTTTTCCATGGGATCCTCTCAACCTCCTCCTTTTTCCACGAGAGACTCCCAAAACTTCCACTCACTGGTCATGGTTCTAACTCACTTTTCCTCCTCTTCTCTTCGGTAGCTTCCACTTACTCATCGTGGTTCTAATTAACTATGCCTCCTATTCTCTTCATCCCACGAAAATCTCCCCAAATTATACTTACTCGTCATGATTCTAAAAAACTTTGCCTCCTCTTCTCTTCAAGATCCTCCCCGAATTGCACTTACTCATCATAGTTTTAACTGACTTCACCTCCTCTTTTCTTCTTTGTTTCAACAAATGAAATTGTTTGTCTCCTTGTGTGGGCTATGGAGGGAGACTAGTGCTTTGGAACAAACAATTCATTCATAGATTCTTTTCCCAATAGGAACATGAGCATGACATATCAAGAAGCTCATGACTCACATTTATAACTCCAAGTCCCTTAAGCAAGATCCCTTTCTCAAACTGTGAAATACATGCCCCTTTCCCTTAGCCATTTTTTAATTTATGGTTACATAGTTACAAGATAATGTTTATAAGGGGAATTAACCCATAAGGAATGTCACACCACTTTTCTCACACTTGATAGTGGCAGTAGATGGGCTACAACATTTCGAGGTGGTGAGTACAACATGTTTCATCTATTGAATTCAATTCACTATTTTTTTTTAACAAGGTCGAATAATTTTGTATTATAAAAAGCAAAAAGAGGATTGAGTCCTGTTACATTTCGAGTGCGAAAGGTCTTTTGTGGAGGCGCAGAAGGGGAGCACATTCACTACCTCGACGTAAGAGACCTTGTTTTTAAAATGTTGGAAAAGAACATACCCATATTTCCGAACAAATTGACCAAGAAGCAAGCAAAATTTGCAGTTCATTTGAGGAAGGAGACAAGGATTTCACCAAACATGGTTTACAGATTCCTCAGGATAACGACCCTTATATATTGAGGAAGCTTCACCCTATTCGCTTTGATTCAGAGAGTTTATATAATCAACTGCATCTTCAATATGCTTACACTTATCCTTCAGCGCTTCAATCTCGGCTCTCTGGTTCTTGATTTCAGTTTGTTTGTATTTATTCACACTCTTCATCTTAGAACAGAGGTCATTGAGTGTTTGAATGAAGTGACCAATCATGAAAAGATTGGCACGACACAGAGTGCAACTATCATTTTTCTCCACTTTTTCTAAAGGATTAGAAAACATCTTAAATGGCTTGTCAATTGAGTTACTCTTCTAATCTCTCACCTTATGCTATGAGCTTCTGAGCTTGCTGGAGTGATAGCCGATGCTGAACGCTATTGGGGTCTATCTATGAAAGATGGGTATATGATAGGAGAGAGTCTCGAGCCTATTGGACTGGGACTTCCAAGAGGAAGGAAAGCTGAGAGTGCTAGAGAGGTTTGGGAAGAGCGACGAGTGACCATACATAGAAGTTCCTATGAAATTATGAAACGGACCAAGAACGGAGTTGAGAAGGAATATAGCGGGATACGGAGTAGGAAGAGCACACTCGATGAGAAAAAAAGGAATCGAGCTTCTTTTCAATAGAGAATGATTCTGATCAAAGGGGTTAGTATCAATGGCCTTAGAAGGCAAGATTAGAGGCCAAAAGAGGAGAGATGGAGCCTCAAAAAGTAGGAACCTATACACTCTTAAAACAATGGTGAGTCTACAGGAAGAGTCGGCTTGCAACGTAGGACTAATTCTATAAATGACTTGCTTACCTCTACTCGGCCCCTGCGCGTTGGGATTGCTACAGAGAATGCTGATCACTATTAGCTCACCTCCCTTTTTGAGCCTGATGCTCTCTCCCTCCAGTTGCGCGATGAAGATTCTGATGGAGGTTCCTGAACTTGGGATGCTTTTTATAGGCTTGATTTAGCTTACTATACTCGTGATTCTTCTATGCTTTCTCAAGAGTAATCCCCTTAAAACCATGCTTGCCCGACTTTCTGTTCAAATTAGTAAGGGTGGTACCATGATTAATATGACCTATATAAGCTATATTCTAATCCTGGAGGTGGTTTCTTTTCTGGAGCATATCACAAAACCTCTGATTCTTCATAATGAGGATATTCCTCTCTGCACGAGAAGGATTGGCTGAGATATTCCTGCCAGACAAGTACAAGAGGATCTCCTGCTGCTTATTCGTATGAGGGAGCTTTTCTTCTTTCGAGTTGATGTGTTTACCTGTGCTTTGGATCTTGGACCAAGCCTCTTGAAAATGCAAATTAAGGGATTGCTTTTTCATAAGTATCTTAGATTTCTTTCACTTTCCCAGCCCTTCGATCCATTGCCTTGTTCACAAGTGAATCAGTGTTTTGATTGTCGTTCCTTAGAACATGTTTAAAAACAACATTTCCCATAATTTTTAAGTTGTCCAAAATTCTTTCCCTGATTTTATTTAATACTTGATTTTTAAAGTCTCTCCTCGCTTCCATTGTAGCAATTATAATCGTTGAGTCTCCAATTATGATTATATCTTTACCCTGAAGTCCTTTGCGAATACTAGTGCCCATAAGCAAACTGTAGGCCTTCAGCCTACTTTTTGTGATAGTCCCAAGCCCCCATTCATAAGTAGCAATTGTCTCACCATTTGGATCAATTATTAACCTCCCTGCCCCTACTCTTCCAGGGTTATTCTTAGAGGCTCCATCGAAGAAAAGAGTGTAATTTATTTGATTTTTGGTCTAATCCTCTATCTCTTTTTCATTTCCACGAAGTTTCCATTCTCTAGTTTTCCCTCCTATCTTCTTTAAAATTTGTATCTTAGTTGAGCCTTCCATGAGAGCTTTGCTATACCCTTTTATTCTTTCTTCCAGCTTTTTTGATCCATGATTGGCACACCATTTGCACTAATCATCTCCGAAATTTTCCCACAAGTTTTAGCTAAAATGGACTCGGAATTTGGCTTTTGGCCTTTAAAAATGCACTTATTCCTAGCTAACCAAATTTACCAACAAAGAGTGGAAAGAAGGCACTTCTAGATTCGCATTATGGCAGGTTTTTTTCTTGACATATGGATAGCTTTTCACCCAACTTTTGTTTAAGGTTATCAACTGCTCAGTTGTGTCAATGTTTATTTCAAGAGGACTGATGAGTTTCTTGCAGCAGTGTTTTGCAATAGTGAAATTCAAGAAGAAATGTTGAATGCTTTCTTCATATTTTTGACATAAGACACAAATAGAGGGGCCATGGAAACCCTTCTTCCTTAAGTTTTCCACCATAAGGATCTTTCCTTTTAGAAGAGTCCAGGTGAAAAAATTTAATTTTGGGGAGGCATTCATTCTTCCAAACAACTGACCAAAGATTTCAGTTTTCGTGATTGCTATGATTTTAGAGAAAGTTGTAGCCTGATTTAACTGTGAAATTGCCTCCGCTTGGGTCCCATATATAGTTGTCCTGACTCCTTTTATTTATGGGAGTAGCTCCTACAAGAAGAAGCTTCAAATCTTCCCACTAATTGTTCAGTCTATTGGAAGACACTGAATTCTCCAAGCAATCCATTTGTTTTGTTCCCAGTCAGAGATGGAATATAAAGAGGTTGTGCCTTTCTCATCCCCCCACTCTTTCAGACCTCTTAAATTTTGATGTTGGTTCAAGGGTGCTGCTCCCATTAATCTGTCGTTCCAAGTAGAGGTGTCTTTCCCATTCCCCGGATTCTTAGAGATATGGTCTCTAATTTGAGGAATAATTTTCTTGATGAGTTTCCAAATTTGGGTGCAGGGGTGGTCTGGAATAATTTATGTAAGCATCTTTGACCACTGACAATTAAGATATTTCCTTGAGAGAGCTTCGCCCCACCATTGATCCTTCCCATTTGGCATTCACCACACAAGCTTGATACCAAGGGCCTTGTTTGTTAAACCTGGAATCCTGATAGATATGCCTCCTTTTTCGAAAGGGAGAGTCACTTGATCCCATCGAACAACACTGAATTTTTTTTAATCTTGTTTTCCTCCTTGCCAAAGGAAGCCTTTAGTGATAAGCTCCATTTGCTTGTGAATGATTGCCGGGGCCAAAATTAAAACATATTGATAAATAGGCAAGGCTGAGAGGAGAGCTTTAATTAAAATTGTTCTCCTTGCTAGATTTAGCCACGTCATCCACCAACTTTGTATCTTCCCCCTCATTTTTTCAATTTGTTTGTTCCAGACCTCTGTCTTAACCATTTCTTTTGTCAGTTGTAAACCAAGATAAATAAAATGACACCATTTTAACTGAACCGGGATATCCATAATTTGAGAGATTGTCTGCATTATATTTATTGGCACATTCCAAGTATAAATTTTGCATTTTTTATTATTTAGAAGGCCTTTTGAGACATCGAGGAAATCATCAAGAAATTTTTTGAACCACCTAGATATTGATATTAGAGACTCCCCCAATGAGAAAAGTAACATCAGCAAAGAGCGAGTGGTTTATTTCTTTAACCCTGCGGACTATTCTAATGCCAGTAATTTTCCTTTTTTTTCATTGACTTTGTATCTGAATACTCAGCGTTTCCACCATAAAGATAAAGAGGAATGGGGAAAGCGGGCGCCCTTGCCTCAAACCTCTAGCGCTTCGAAAATATCTGCTTGGCCTACCATTGATCAATGGAGCAGTCCAAGGATTGGAAATGCAAGCCATAATAATATCAATGAACTTGGGATAGATGTCAAACTTTTGAAGAGTGGCAGCAAGGAAATTAAGGTTCACTTTGTCGAAAGCATTGGCCATATCCAGCTTTATAACCATGCCTTTTTCCTTACTTTGGATGCTGCTACGGATGGCTTCCTAAACCAAGATTACATTGTCACTTATCTATCTTTTTGGGACAAAGCCGCCTTGGTTTTCTAAAATGATACTAAGCAGCGTTTTTAGTCTATTTGCCAATATTTTTGTGATGATTTTGTAAGAGGAATTGCATAAAGAGATTGGCCTATATCTATCAAAAGAAATCGGATTTGGTTCTTTCGAGATGAGAGCCAAATGGGAAGCTTTGGTGTTTTCTCCCACTTTATTTTTTTTGAAAGCGTTTTTGATCATCCTTACTAAATATTTTTTTATTGAAGCCCAATGGTTGTTGTAGAAAGCTATGGTGAACCCATCCAGTCCAGGAGCGTTTTCCAAGGGCATGCTCCAAATTGCCTCTCTAATTTCCTCCTCTGTGACCTCTTTTTCCAGCTCTCTATTTTGTTTATCATTAATTTGGTTGTTGATTTGATGAAGGAACTCTTTACTGTCCACTTTTTGATCCCCTGCTGAAAGGAGGTTTTGTAATAATTATAAGCTACCTTTTTATTTTCTCCATTTCCTTTATTTCCTATCCTTCCACTTGAATTTTATCAATTTGGTTTCCAACTCTTCTTATCTTTAAATTGTTGTGAAAAAAGCAGTGTTTTTATCCCCCACTTTAAGCCATAAGCATCTTGACTTTTGCCTAATTTCCTCCTCCTCTTACTTGTTTTGCTTATAAAGATCCAAAAAGATTTATTTTTCAAAAGCATGGTTTTGCTGGATATCTCGTAGATTTTCTTTCTCCTTACTCCAGTTTTCAAGTTTCTTTTGCAGCTCTATTTTTTTTTATTTTTTTCCTTGAGAGTGTTTCCTCTTGCCCAAGCTTTTAGATCTGATCTTTAACATTTTTAATTTAGTTTCCCATACGTAATGGAGGGAGCCTAAAATAGAGGTTTTCGAGCTTTCTTTTACTAGCTTCCAAAATCTTCCTTGCTATCCCAGAGTTTGTTGTATTTCAAAGGAATCGAATCGAGGTTCTCCAGCCTATCCAAAATGAGCACCACAGGCTTATGGTCAGAGGCAGAAGCGTGCACTATTTTTATTTTGATGGTTGGGAAGGCTGCTGCTATATTCTCTTGAATCAAAATTCTATCTAGTCTTTCCTTTATATTATGTGCTCTCGTTCTTTTACTCCAGGTAAATCTTCCATAGCTTGGTGGAATGTCAAAAAGTTTGTGCACTTCTATGATGTCTTTCAGGGCTCCTTTTAAGGGATCACTGAAGTAATTACCTCCCAACTTCTCATCTGTATGTCAAATCAAATTTAAATCCCCTTCTATAACTAGATTTCTCCTTGGACCTTCTTATGCTTCTTATTTCACTAATTCCCAGCACATAGCTTTATCTCTATAGTGGTTTAGATAGTATATGTTTATAATGGTATACTTTTCATTCGTATTCTTATTTTTTAGATCTGTCATAACTCAATAATTGTTGAGTTTTTGATTGACGAGTTCCCATTTCCATTTGTTCCACAATGTGTAGATACTACTTGATACTCCAATGGAGTCCATAGCTGTTCCTTAAAAAAAAAATTGAGTCTTAATCAATTTTTGAACCTCTTGGTTGATGACTTTGGTCTCTTGGATCATAAAAATGTCTCGATGTTTCTGTTTTATTATGTCTTGTGCTGCGTTAGTTTTGAGAGAAGAGCCCAGACCCCTTCTATTCCAAGAGACCATAATAATTATTTACTTGATTTGTGGTGAATTACACCCTTTTCCTTTTGCTGATATTTTCTCCACTTCCTTTTTGTTTGCCGAGGAACGAATCCATTGGTTGTTGAGTGTCATGGCCATTTCCTTTGGTGTTGCTTCGTCTCTTATTTCTTTGTTGGATTTCTTTCCTGCTTTTTTCAGTTGATCCCACACATGGGTGCTTTCTTTGACTTTGTTTCTTGTTAGAATCCGATCAATGGTGGGTGGGGGGAGAGGATAAGCTCTGGGTGGGAGAAGAGATGATGGCTAATGCATTGGCTTGGGTAGGGGAACAAGGGGATGGCAATTCTTCCCCCAAGATTTCAAATGGATTTGAAGTCGGGTTTATTAGAGGGTCCTCGATGATAGGAGGGATATAAGTTGAAGCTAAGGTTTCGAGGGGCTTAGAGGGGTTCGAAAAAACTTGTTTATTATGGATCTTCTTTCGTTTTACTTGTTCCCAAGCATCTTCTTGTTTGTCAACATTCTCATAATTCTCTACTTCTTTTAATTTACTACACCTATTTGCAAAATGACAATATTCATGGCTTAACTTGCATTTGAAAGGGATTTTCTCATAGTCCAGCTACTCGATGTGAGTCCATTGGTCCACCGTGATTTTTATTGCCTCCGATAGTCCTTTCCCCAGGTCTACTTCCACACAAATGCGAGCACGAGCATGCATGTTATCTTTTAGCTCACATCTGTATATATACTTGCCAACCGCATTTCCGATAGCTTTCACTGACTCATCGCCCCAACAATGGAGGGGAAGGTGTGGCAATATAACCCATAACGGCACAACGCTTGGAATGTACATCTCTGGGTCAAAATCCAATGACCATATATTCAAATACAAGCCTCTAGAGTCCATAAATTAAGGACCATTCCCGAATATTAGATTCATATCTTCTTTGGTTTCGAATAGGAAAGTGAAATATCTCTTTCCACAGAACCTTTTAGCTATTTTCCCTTGTATATTTGCACTCTAGTTTCTCTCCACCCATTTCTGTACCGCTTTGGGGGAGGGCCACAGACCTGTAAATTGTCCTACCAATCCATGTTCAACTAAATATATAGCGGCTTTCCTAGGTAGAGTTGGGGGTAAAGAAATCTTTGGTATGTCTGCTAACTTCTTCACAAATTTGCTAGTAGTTGGCTTGGCTTTTGGAGCTCCATTTTCTGCTATTAAAGTTGCAAATGTTGCTTCTTGTTCGTCAATTCCACGCTGAAAGGATGAGTCTCCCCATGTAGAGAGGGGCATGGTGGAAGAAAACTCAGTAGCAGGAGGCTGCCGAGCGAAGGGAAAAGAATGGGAAGTTGCCCAGGGAGAGGAGAACCATCAGGGAGGGGCCGAGACCAAGCTCAAGGAGGCCCAGCAGCAGGGGGCTCCCAAGCAGGGAGGCTGCAAGAGGCAGCGAAGGCAGCTAAGTCAAGCCTCCCCACGAGCAAGCCAAAAAAAATAAAGAATTCAATTCACTATTGACCATATAGATGGTTGGGCTATTTGATTTGTTGTAAATGGGATTTGCTTTCGCTAGGTCAAGCCTGCCCACGAGTGAGCCAAAAAAAAAAAATAGAATTCAATTCACTATTGACCATATAGATTGTTGGGCTATTTGATTTGTTGTAAATGGGATTTCATATAGAATTAGTTCTTGTTGATATAACCACAACTCTCCATAGATTTGGATTTTAATGCCTTGCTCTCCATTTCCAATCTTTAATTTTATGGCAAATTACATTCTTATTGTAGGATCCTAGATCTAGGTAGATCCAAAATTAATGTCTTTAGAGAGGCATGGCCTCCACAAATTTGATGAATTAACGTTATATATTCAAAGGTTATCTGAGAATATCTCATCTTTTTCTTTTGCCCCACAACTTCCATTATGGATGCACAAGTTGAGCATGGAAAGTTTGGAAGTGGCCACCTCCACCAATCATGCTGCAAAGAATGCCCTAGAGTCTTGGAAGTAATTAGTGGAAAATTTGTTTGAAGTATTAATGGTCATGGTGGAAATATCAAAAGGACAAGGAATTTGGTGTTCATCTATTGAAAAAACTGGAGAAGGCATGCCTCGCAACACTAAGGGGAATATGGAACCTTCAATAAAAGCTAGGCCCTCCCAAATTTTATAATTTTCAAGAAAAGAAAGCCTGCCAAAGTAGGAAAATCTTGTTATGGTTAAACTTGAATACCAAAGCCTTTGAAATATGTAAAATTGTAGTTTAAGCCCGCAGAAGAAAGAAAATCTTGTTATGGTTAAACTTGAATACCAAATCCTTTGAAATTACTTATGCCTATAAATGGTTATAGCAATGGAACCAAATATTTTAATACAAGTGCTAATGGTTCTTTTTAAAAAAATAAAAAAGTAATAAATAAATATCATATGATTAGAATTATAGTTTAAAATGTTAAGTTAACAACCATGTACATTTTATATAATAAAAAAAATATCATGTAATAAGAATCAAATTATAAAATGTAAAATTCAAAACTGTATGCATTTCATTATCTTATATGCATTATTCATTTTTATCTAAATAAGATATAAATTAATTAAATTAATTCGAGTTTATATTTATAATATTCTAATAGAAAATAAAAATACAAACTTGTGATAAATTATATAAACAAGTAAAAGTACAAGACACAAAATATTATATTACAACACAACATAAATAACTATCTAAATTTAAATTTTATTTGTATAAATATTTAAATTTTCAATAGCCATCAAGGGGCAACTCAATTGGGGAAGGTTGTGAAAATGAAATGTTATATCAGAGGATGGTTCAAATAGGCAACTCAATTGGGGAAGGTTATAAAAATTAAATGTTAAATGAGAAGGTGGTTCAAATCCCCGTATTAACCTGTACTTGCTAAAGGGGCATACATAGGCACCTAGATGTTATAGTGACATTGCAATCAATTCCAAGTCACACTAGAACAAGACTAGCACACTTGATGTCAAAATCATTTTTAAATACCACTTTTACTACAAATTTATTATTTGCAAAACTCTAAAATTAAAATTAATAGTAAAATTATTAATTTAATTAAAAATTAATATGCTCTATCTAAAAAGATAGTTTTGAAGGAATAGCTCAAGCACAATTGTATCAATTCACTTATGTTCATACTTTATAACATATAACTTGTACAAATTAATTAAATTAAAAAAAAAAATACAAATACAAATTTATATTCCAATTGTACAAATTTTTGAAAAATATTATTTTAATAAACATCAAAATTTAATAAGGCACAATACTTGCTAAGGTTTTGCAAATGGGGTAGCAAGCTAAGTGGGCTTGATTGTGGAAAAACTCCACAGTTAAGCGCGCTTGAGCCAGAGGAGTTCTGGGATGGGTGACCTCCTGGGAAGTCCTGGTTACCGGGTGCAAGCCCCGGAAGTGATGATTGATGCTATGTGATTCGTTCTCCACATTTCACTAGTTTCAATCCCACTTCTTCACCCCTGTGAGCATCACCCGATGCAATGAGTGCTAAGTGAACTATTCAAAAATCATGAGAAATTAATCAGTTACGACTAGCTCTCATGGAAATGGTCATACGTTTGAATGACTTACTTAACGCAGTTGAATCCCAAAAACGATATCTAATATAATGCATTGTGTAATCCCCCATACTTAAATTCAAAAAAGAGTCAAGGGATCTCTACCTGAATGGTTCATGAGGCACAATACTTGCTAAGGTTTTGCAAATGGGATAGCAAGCTAAGTGGGCTTGATTGTGGAAAAACTCCAAAGTTAAGCGCGCCTTGAGCCAGAGGAGTTCTGGGATGGTTGACCTCCTGGGAAGTCCTGATTACCGGGTGCAAGCCCCGGAAGTGATGATTGATGCCATGTGATTCGTTCTCCACATTTCACTAGTTTCAATCCCACTTCTTCACCCCTGTAAGCATCACCCGATGCAATGAGT
>APFE031334194.1:20624-58541 GCA_000404065.3 Pinus taeda | reverse complement strand
GAGCCAGGGACAAACCCCACAATGTGTGGGGAAACCCTTTGATCAAATCTTCTTTTATCTTCAAAGTTCAGCAGAGAAAGAGAGAGAGAGTACATTACAACAGAAGTCAATACTTGACTTATCAAGATCTAGCATAGATCATTTCGTATCATGATGAGATCAGTTGAAGACATTCTGCTTCAACTGATTCTCAAGGTGACTCCTTCACCTATCATCGTTCTGCATCCCGTCCATTTGCTGTACCACTGCATACTGCACCATGCTGCACTAATCATGATTATCATCATGTTGCCCCTGTCCATGATCTTATCCATCATCATGCTGCCCATACCCATGTGCATCATCATCATCATGCTGTTCCAACAGATGTCATTCTATCACTGCTGTTCATTGTGATAGGGCTGCTATAGGTATGCCATTCTATCACCGTTGTTTATCATGCTGCCCATTATCATGCTGCCCTTTGACTGCTGCACCATGTACTTGCTGTTATGTCAAGCCACCAATTTGGCTCCCAGACTGCCCAATAATCTGATCCAAACTGACCCAAAGAACAGATCCAACACACATCACAATTGCTGCTCCAAGTTTGAGTTACTGCTGTAATGTCTGGGACTGGTTAGGGCATATTTGCCTGCTGTAATAACTCTTGATCAGCCATCAAAACAACCCTCCTTGACTGCAGCCTACTCTTGAAGAGGTGCTGGCACCCTTGGCTGCTGTCCTTGGCATAGATAGCCCCTAAACAGCTCCACGCTGCCCTCCAAAGAGAGTTAGGACCTGCAGCCCGCCTACAGCATCATACACTGCCCTTTCTTGCACCCAAGACACCTCCATGCAGGTTGAACCAGCCTCTCCTAGCCTCGGCCCCCTAGGGAGTTGTCTCAGCCTCCCCTCGCAGCAATGCGGTCCTCAAACATAACCTAGAAACAGTCTTAAAACATCACGCTGTTCTGTCCCTTTTTAATGGTTAGGGCATCCTTAAAATAGCAAGTTAGGGAGCCTCATTACTGCGGTTAGGGTCACCCTTGGGACAGCGTATAGATGAGGGCAGTCTTCCTTGATAGCGTAGAGGATTAGGGCATCTCATCTTCACAACATGACTGCGTCTTCCTTGCTAGGGCATCATCCACTTAGCCCAGCGTACTCTTAGTGTCTCTCTCCTTCACCAAAAACCCAAAGACGTGGAGAGGAGGAGAACACATGAAGAGGATGTGTGTTACAAATGATTTTAAGTCCTATATATTTATACTAAAACGTAGATGATGAATAGACACGACTATTGGGCTTCTGAGCCTACTCAAGTTGTTGGTCGGCTTGATAATAATTCCATAATCAAAATTAATTCATATCTCCATAAATACTTATCGGAATCGGATGATCTTTGGATCAATCCTACACCTCTCGACGAGAGGGATCCAATAAAAATATCAGCTGCCATAAATAAGCCGACCCACATGGAGTTTGGCCCTAGTTGCCAATTTAACAGGAATGAACGAGGCCAAGGAATGAACAAGGCCAAGGTAGGAATGAACAAGATTGAGGTTAATGAGGGCGCGAGGCTGAGGAATGAACAAGGTTGAGGTTAAGGATGGCAGAGTTTTGATAAATGGAACAATGAGACACATGGCCTTCATGGTAGGTCCCACATAGCGTTTTGTCTAAGATGATTAATATGCTATGTGGTAGCTATAATTTATAAAATTTGCATTTGCATGCACTACACGTGCCTCCTGCCACACTGAGAGGTGTAACCAGAGAACAACTGCCTCGAAGAAAATCAATTGCCAAACACAAACACATAGTTTTTCACCAGATGGACTCGGAAATCTAACTGGGCTCACCACCAAAGGTATTACTAAAGAACTAGTGCCTTCAGAGAAACTCAGTAGCCAAACACAGTGTTTCATTACAGTTGCTTTCCTTTTCTTTCCTATGGAAAAGGATTCATTCTAGTTAGCTACAAAGGATCACCATGGGGGCTTTAAGGAGGAAGAAGATGCACCTGCCTTTCTTGGCGCCATTCTAGCTACGACTAGAGGTGGAATTTGGCCTCAGGCTTTCAAAATTGTTGATCATTTGAGCTTCTTGGAATCATACATGTAGTCACCAGAGCATATTTGATAGTGGAGATGCTCCATTTAGGGTTGAAAGATCTCAATAAGGTAGCAATTTTCTTTCTGTCGGGTTGACAGATCTCAATGAGGCAACAATTTTCTTCAGTGCGGCAAAAGATTCATTCCGGTTAGCTACAAAGGATCATTTTGGGGACTTTAAGGAGGAAGAAGAGGTGCCTACCTTTCTTGGCGCCATTCCAGCTACGACTATAGGTGGAATTTGGCCTCAAGCTTTCAAAAATGTTGATCATTTGAGCTTCCTGGTACATGTAGTCACGCAAGCAGATTTGATAGTGGGCTTCCTTCCTCGTGCGAAAATGTAACAGATTTGGGCTTCCTTCCTTGGAGGACGATGCAAGATCTCATGGCAAACCCAATTCCACACCACCCACCAAGTTATTTGCTACAACTTCCAATTCAAAGCCCAAGACTTTGGGTCATGGTACAGTCATGAAGAAGACCAAAGATGTGTTAAGTCCAAGCAACTTCCAACTCAGAGCTCAGTTCAATCATGAAGAAGACCAGGGACGTGTTAACTCTAAGCAGAGTTGAGACAGGATAGAGACCAAGCTGTCAGCAAGTTGGAAAGAAGAAGATATCCGAAGATTCATATCAAAGAGTTGTTGGCCCATTAGAAAGACCCTTTCGTTCTCTGGCAACCCGAAAATGGTGGGTGAGTTTCATGAGTTTCCTTACACCAAGCAGAGTTGAGACAAGATGGAGATCAAGCTGTCGGCAAGTTGGAAAGAAGAAGATATCCGAAGATTCATTTCAAAGAGTTTTTGGCCCATCAGAAAGACCCTTTCATTCTCTAGCAACCCGAAAATGGTGGGTGAGTTTCCTGAGTTTCCTTCCAAAATCATAGGTCCAGATTATAAGTGATAGTAAGGTAGGCTAAGTTGTTTGTAGTTTGTAATTTGTAGCAATTGTTGACACAATTTATTGTGTTGCTTCATAGCTCTCCCTATTGTGCTGCTTCACAGCTCTCTTCTACCCTGGAACCTGGGTTACTCGTTAAGAAGGAAGGCTCTGCAAGCAAGTACCCTAGATAAGATAGCTCTCGTTCCGTAGACGACACCACATTAACATGTGGCAACTTCAGCAACACTGCACAAACACATGGCAACTTTAGTGACTAAGAAATGGCTTATGGAAACTTTATCTTCCCTGGCATTTCCAAACTAGGCTAGCATTTAATATTTGCTAGACTAATATTGCTAGTTTGAAACAATTTCGAAATATGAAAAACACAAACCCAAAATAGTATAAGATTATCACCCCTCTACCTCGGGAAGAGGTTAAATAAGACCACGAAAAAAATTAGATTATGGTTTGGGGATGACATAGCGCATCGACGGATAAAAACTTACTAAATATTAACACGAACTAATGTTAAGCCATCGAAATCGATTACTATAGTCCAATACCATTGTGAGGGACTAATAAGATAAGAAAAATATACTGAAACATTGATATGGGTATTAATGACCAACATTATATAAATTATATGGGAAAAGGGATACTGTCACATACACAGAAGTATTTGTATAGAATCTACCCAGTCATACATTCAATAAGATTGGAACCGAATCTCATTGGTTTCACTGAACAAAACTTACTTTTTAAACCACATATCGACGCGATTGTTATTGTGCCGAGACCGAAATGTTAAAAGACATATCTAGAGGCAGCGAGTTGAATCTAACGAGAAGACAACACGCCGAAGGCATGGCCTGTACAGAATAGGGGAAGTTGAATTCGGCTTTGGGGCCTCTCAAGCAATAAATGCGGCATTGTAGCTTGGCCGTTCTACAGGAGCGAAAATGAGGGAGTTGAGGTTAGAAATCGGGATAGCGAAAAGTAGATGGCAGATTAGGAGCAGAAAATGGCGGAGTTTGGTGGTCCCAAATCAGAATGATCGAAGACATGGCTCGGCTTCTACAAAACGGCCCAGCTACAATGCATCAGTTATCGCTTTAGGGACCCAAACGCCAAATTCAACTTCCTCGATTTTGCACCCTCCAGTTCGTCGGCGTTTCCACTTTCCCCTGCCAGATTCAGCTCGCCGTCGCTTGGCGAAATCCCTTGGACTTTGTCCTCTCCACACACCCAATAACAATTACGTGGCACGCCCTAGGCGTCTCGAATAAAAAACTTCTATGAAGTTAATGCGATGGGGGTCCACCGACTTTTATCGGTTCTCTCTGCATTGGCTTTTCGTGGTCTTTAAAGTGTGACATTATGTTTTGGATATGCAGCAGCTCGCCGTCGCTTGGCGAAATCCCTTGGACTTTGCCCTCTCCACACACCCAATAACAATTACGCGGCACGCCCTAGGCGTCTCGAAGAAAAAAATTATATGAAGTGAATGCGATGGGGGTCCACCGGCTTTTATTGGTCTCTCAGCATTGGCTTTTCGTGGTCTTTAAAGTGTGACATTATATTTTGGATACGGGGTTGTGCAGTGCGTCAGTCTTGACGGTCGATACTGTGTTGGTACATAAAGGTAGACGGGTGATAAAAGGATAACCTAGCGTAAAAATTAATAGATGGACGGAACAGAAAGTGTATTATGGTATGGATAATATTTGATATATTGAAATATATATATTTCTATTGAGAATAGTTTTATTTGATATATTGAAATATATATATTTTTATTGAGAAAAGTTTTAGGTGAAACTTGGGGAAATTTTTTCTAATAAACTTGATAAAGTTTATGGATTAGAAACCTAAATTTAACTATATATTTTATTTTAACATATTTTAAATAAGATAATTTTAATCATAAAATATTGTTGTGCAGGTTATATTGATACTTAATTGATTATTAATAGAAGTGTATATTGTTAACACATTATATATATATATATATATAATAAAATTTTGTATTATTGAATACTTAAGAAATATGATTAATTAATATATAATTAAACGATATTAATTAATATTATATAATATTTATATATAATATATAATATATAATATATATATATATATATATATATATATATATATATATATATATAATGATTTACTATAATTGGTTTTTAATATAATAATAAATTATCTTAAATTGAAAGTATAATGGAAAAACTAGAATTCATGAAAATGGAAATAATAGAAAAATGAAAAATAAATAAATAATAAACCTAAAAACAAAAATTAGTAAGAAACATAAATGGAAGTTACTAAAGAGCTCATAATAAGACCTCAAACAATCACTTTACAAATAAATAAATTCAAATAATAAAAAAAATAACAAAAATTGAATTCCTAATGTTAAACTAAGGATAAGCTTAAAAAAAATTGGTCAAAAACAAACTAATACAACTCAAGGCAAAACTAAATGCTTAATACCATGCCTGCAAGTTTAATAAGGTGATTTCTAATTATAAATTATTATATATTATTGTACTACACTAATAAAAATGTCACAATAATAAAATGGTGATATGCATAATATTATTTGAAATTGGGAAAAATGAAATGCAAAATGAAATATAGTTGTACATAATTTTTTTAGAAAGTAAGAAAATTACTCTTATTATATTATTTTTAAATATTATATTTAAAAATATTTTGGTGCCTTTTATTTTGATTAATAAGGTTAAAGAAAAAAACCTTCTCCACCAAAATTTCTACCTTTAATACTTAATCCACTACTACTATGATTTTTGTTTTCATTTTTTTACTACTTAAGTGGTTGAAGGTTGAATCCTTATTGATTGTTCATAGGTGATTTTTATTTCTTCATAATCTTCTTGCTTTTTACATTCTTCATTATGCCATAATCTTTTTGTTTTTAGCCTTCTTCATTATGCCTTGTACTTTATTTTTTATTCTTTTCAAATTAGTTTTAATGGAAATACATTTATTGTTAGATCCTTTTTTATTGGAAGGTTTAATAGTTTAGTTTTTTTTTTTATTATTATTATTTATGAAGAAATTGAAAAAATGATTGTACCTTTGTTATATATATGGCTTAAGTTTTGGAAATTTTGGATTTGGAAAAATGAAAAAAAAAAGAAAATGAGATATCCATAATGTTTTATAAAAGTATTTTAAAGAAATTCTTGGATCAACATGAGTTAGGTAGACCAACATGTCCAATAGAAGATGCGATTTACATGGAAGTTGTCACATGGCAACTAAAATGTAATTGTAACAACATGTCCAATAGAAGATGTGATTTTACATGGAAGTTGTCACATGCCAGCTGAAATGTAATTGTACGATAGTGACACAAGGGAGAAGGGCTTCACATGTCATTTATGTGTTAATGGTAATGTTGCTAACATGACATAAGTCAATGAAATTTTTGAAGGGGATAACTTTGTGTCTAAAGCTCAGGATTGAATGAAATATATATCCTTAGAAAGCTCTTGACAAGTAGAAAACGATGCTAATCTCAAAAAGAAAAATGAAGATGTTGAATGAAGAAAAAATATGATAGTCATGTCTCCTTACAATAGACTAAAGGGTTTGGATTTAAACAAAACAGTGAGATCATAGCAAAGAAATTATGTATCAAGCTTTGTATTTATCACTCTTTATCTTAAATTTGGTTTTATATGTATAGATATATAATTTTTAATAATTGAGGTGTGTTACACATATCCATTTATTTAATTTATGTAGAATGACATGTGGAAGCCCTATGTTTGCATGTCACCATCACATTATGCAATGTTATCTAACATGTTGCTAAAATGTGACGACCTTTTGCTCATGTGTTACTACCTCACTACACCATCTCAGTAGGATAGGCAGATCGTCTACCTGGGACATCCAAACTTGGAAAATTATGGAAAATACCATTTTCCAAAACAATATATTTCCAAATTAATGGATTCTAGATTAAATTTTTGTCAAAAGATGGGAACATCCCAAGAGAATTATAATTAACTGATTCCAATCAATCGTTGTCAGGGGGTGATAAAATAAAATTCAAAGAAAAAAATTAATGGATAGAACTTATGAATAAAACTATATAATGTTAATCTATTATGTATTTTATAAGTAATTTGAAGAGTTTCATGTTGGTAAATTCTGTAAAAAAATTCTTATCCTATGTACTTTTCCACGAGGTTTGCTAGGGGATGTTACATATGCACATGAGCCAGTATCTCCACAATTGAAAATTCTTCAAAGGAAGGAAACAACAATGAAATGGGCCTAGAATTGAAAGACAATTTCATTTATGCTGAAAGAATTCACAATTGTGAGAAGTGCGACATCATAACTTCATCTACGTATTTACCATATCAATGAATAAGTGCATCTAAATTGTTTTTAAGGAAATGATGATCAGGTTTGCGATCATTTTAAATGTATTTACAATGACTAGTGAGTGGGTTGAATTAAAGTGAACTAGTAAAGCATGTTCTCTTATGTGAGATTTATAATGTTTGTTTTTCCTTTCCTATCTTAGTTATTATTAATTTGGCAAGGCCATTTATGAGATTATAGACAAAAGGACTATATTCTATTATACTCTATATATTTCATATATTGCTCCTATGTGGTAGCAACAAAAGACTAAAAAATAGGGATATGTTTAATAATGTGTTCAAAGACATTGATATTAGTAAATAGGATAAATAAATGATGATATGTATTTAAAATTGGATGAATGCCATGTTGTAATATTGACTTAAGTACATTTAATATCTATAGTATTTTCTTAGATAGTTGGCTAGTGCATCAGTTGGCCATGTATTGAAATGAATGGAAGTACACAAATAGAATGCCAAGTAGTTCAATCATTGCAAAGACAAAATTGATTTACTAGTATGAAGCAAACGTGTCTTAAAGGCATCAAGTGTAGGTATATCTTGGAATGGATAGTTGTAATGGAGCTCAGACTAGAATATTTTGATGAAGACTCAACTAGACAAAAGATAAGACAAACACTCGTTAAGGGAAGGTGTTGGAGATATTAACACTTGTTGTGCTTATTTTATGATATTAATCATTGTATAATAATTTTTAATTAGTTAAACTTAGTTCCTAGTTTTAATGTATGATGGAGAAATTATCTAAAATAACTAGATTGGCTAGTAAAATCAATCTAAAAAAATTATTTGATGTGCAATTATTTTAATTTTACAATTATGTGCGAAATTGTGATTTTTTCTTATTTAAAATAATTTATATTAAATAAAATTGATTAGAAAATATTAAAAAAAACTAATTATAATTGATAATCCAAATAGATTTATATTTTTCTAATGTATTAATTATTATAATTTTTCTAATGTATTAATTATTATAATTGATAATCGAAATAAAAATGCTCTTCTAGATATCTTCAATGTCATTGATGCTCTTAGTGCCATCATTTTGAATGAACATCAGTCTTTGAAGGAACTTTGAGAGCGTTTTTACGTCAAATTTTATATTGATCTTGTACATATCTCTCTCACACACACATTGTTACTAAGGCATTATCATTGTTGTTGACAATTTATCTCAGTAAATTACGACCTTACCATCAAGGTGAATATATTTGATGCTAAAGAGCTACAAGATACTCGACAAAAATCTGAAAATTTTCATTGTAAAAAGGTTTTTCGATGTAAATATTTGAAGTAAGCTGCGGAAGGGATGAACCACTATACAAAACCCTCGATCCATAATAGTGTTGTGAACATAATTGTCATGAATGATGTCAACACTTGATATTATATCAAAACCATTTCTCATGGTCTCTGTTGTAAGGTTCCATATAGTTATACTTTAAAGCATATGTTAGGCCTATGTTGTTTATTAGTTGCAACTACCGATCCAATCTAAGCTTTAAATGTTGAGTAAACTTCTATCTCATATGCATTGACCTTTAGACATAGACTAATGCAAGCTTTTTAAAGTGAGACAAGGTTATGGTAAACAATAAGTTGATACGATCTATAAGCGAGCTATAGGAAGAAGCCAAAATACGCCACTTTCACATAGTTTACATGAGCAATCAATTTTTTATTACGTTACATTGAATTAAATCCACCACGGGCCATATAAATGAGCCATCAAAATTCGTGCCATGGTGACTCATTATAATTTTAGGGAAATGTGAGAGTCACAAAGATATATGATAAATTCCTTACACTTATAGTGTATGTGAGCATCATAAAATATGCAATGACTATTTGAATCATACGAGCCCCACTAACCTCATATGATCCATAATTTGCGAGAGAATATAATTTTTAAAAAGCTAAGATTGGGTTTGTGCCACAAAGATAGATATCTCATTCTGTTAAGTCTTTGTCAATCACAAAAGGGTTATATATATATTCAATTTTATTCATCCATTAATACAAGCCATTATCACAGTGAAGAATAATAAAAATTGTGCGAGTCATGAAACATTTGAATCTTTGAAAAAACCATACAATGCTATAAAGAATCATCAAATTCAGTGGAAATCAAACCTTTTGATTAGGGTTTCCACATAACGATGAACGCCCAGAAATATTATAAAGAAACATATTTTCCTGAAATCTAATCAAGATGCAATCTTGAGGCTTCTAATCACAAGATGCCTTAGCTCTGAAACCATGTTGAAAATTAGGAGGTTTTAAACTTATTATCATATTTTCATTACATGGTAATTAATCATGAATATGATAGCATTATTATTATTTCTTTCTTCATTAAGCAATTACCATAAAAACACGAACATCACAAAATGCAATAGAACACAAGATATATGCTCCGAGCTAGGAAAAACACCTCCAAGGTGAAAACCCGTAAAATCTCTTCTTATAGAATCATATCAAATGAGATATCGAAGACCCATAAACACAAAATTCCCGCCTCTAGATTCTGAGCCAAAATGTCCTTCCTTTCAGTAGATTCATCAACAAAAGACCAACTACCAGAGATATATTAAGATAGAACATCCACAAACCCTAGCTCCCAGAAGAAACCCTTTCTTTCAGATTTCAACCTTCCTCATCTTCTATATCTTCTTTGTGACATTTCAGACCAGAAACCTATATGTATGTGTGTCCAAATGAGCTCCATATACCCTCTATTTATATAGATTGTAGGGGGTGCGAATAAACACGTCCATTGGGATGAAGCCGACTTGACATGTAGGTTGACTTGGCATCTAGAGGGGTTTCTATCCAATTTTTTTTATATTAAAATTTTCTTTTTCCTTCTCTTCTTCAATAGGTCCAAAATAAGACTTTGACTCTTTGACTCAAAAACCAAGAAGGATGAAGAACATGCTTATCTAGAAAAATAAAAATAATTTTATTTTTATTTTCATTTTTCTTTTTACATAATGGTACATATTATGAAGACCAAAACTAGTTACATTCTCCAACACGACTACCTTTCAAGGATTCCAATTTTTGTCAATCTCATGGATGAAAGGATGGCAAACAATCAGTTATTAATCCAAAGATTGAATGTAGTCACATATTCCTCACCATGCACAAACGAGGCCTAATTACACCAAGAGATAAGTAATTATGTATTTTTGGTTAAAAAGAATAGATAATCCTTATGGTATCATTTGAAAAAGAACACGTTGTTTAGTGCTAAATTCCTAGAAGAGGAATATGTGTCTATTTTTTTTTATAGATTTCTTAAAAGAGTATCTATTATGATTGCATATTTTTAAAAAAAGATTATGCATTTGCATGCATGAAAAGAATGGTTATTAAGTTAGTTTTCTTTTGGAAAAAGGATATATGTATTTATATGTACGAAAGTAATAGTTTATTGTGACAGTTTCTTGAAAATGAAATATGTTTCTGCATGCATGGAAAGAATCTTGAGACAGATTTCTTGAAATTGAACATGTATTTGCACACATGGAAATGAAATAGCCATTGGGTTAGATTTATTTAAAATAATAGGTGTTGAGGTGCACAAAGGAATTGTTAACTAGTTAGTTTTTTTTGAAGAAAATGTGTGTTTATATACATAAAAAGATTAGCTATTGTATTAGTGTCCTTGAAAATAGCGAGTGCGTATATGCACAAAAGAATCCTAATGTATTACATTTATTGAGAAATAATGTGTGCTCATATACAAAGGAATAATAACTATGGTGCTAGCTTCCTTTGGAAAAGAATATGCATTTACAAGAACCAAGATATTAATGGTTAGGCTAATTTCTTTTCGAAAAGAATGTGGTCATATGTAGAGAAAATAAGATTGGTTATGATGTATGACTTTTGCAAAGTTTTTCCCTTTTCTTATGTGAACAAATAGTGATAAACATGACATTTCTTTTAAATTTAGTGAATATTCTAATATCAATGTACTCTAGTGGGCAGAGATAAAATGTATTTTCTGCTTTTCTTATAATGCATGTGAAGAGTGGATGAATGAGCATTCTTTGGTGATATGTATGCAATTTACCTTATGCATTTTGAATGATTATGCATGGTTCATAACCATCCACATGCATGGATAAAGAAACATGTTTTGGTAGTTATGTACTTTTAAATAATGCGTGTGCAATGTTAATAAGAGGCATGTCTCAATACTTTATATGCATTTTAATTATGCATATGAAAATATGTTTGAAGCATAACTAGGAAAATATTTATTATTTGAATGTGAGAGTTTGCTAATAGTAATAATTGTAGGAAAATATTGTAACTCATGTGAAGGACAAATTATATTTAACATTATGGAAAGAAAAGAATAGTTGTCTTTAGATTGGAGGAATGTCAACTACAAGATAATCCACTTATGGGAGCAACCACGCCACAAGGTCATAATGTTCGAGGATTTGTGGGTAAATGATATCATGATTAATGTAATACCTTCTAGCTAGTTATGTTGTATTTAAATTGATATTTATTTGTAAGATTTTATGAGAATGGTCAAGGAATGGACTCCATTACAACCATTGAGTGAGGGGTGAATACTCTCATGAGACGTTTAATAAAATTAAATATTTATTGGCTCTTTCCCTATGAGGTTTCAAGGTATATCTATGTTCATGATGTGCTTTCCTATTCTGTGATTTAAATGATGTTGCTTCCTTGCATGACATGACATTTACATTATTAAGTATGTGATTAACTAACCTAATTAAATATCCTAGTGAGATTTATTAAGTTTGTTCTCCTTTCTTATCCTAGTTATTATTAATTTGGCAAGGTTGTTTATGAGATTATAGACAAAAGGACTATAGTTTCTCCTACTAAATATATTCCATATATCTCTCCTATGTAGTACCAACAATAGACTAAAAAATAGGGATAGATTTAACAATATGTTCAGAGACATTGATATTAGTAAATAGGATAAATAAATGATGATGTGTATGTAAAATTGGATGAAGGCCATGTTGTAATATTGACTTAAATAAATTTAATATCTATATTATTTTCTTAGATGTTGAAGTACATCAATAGAATGGTTGGTACTTCACTAGTATGAAGCAAATGTGTCTTCAATGGATCAAGTGGAGGTATAGCTCGGAATGGATGGTTGTAATGGAACTCAATCTAGAAGATTTTGATGAAGAGTCAAGCTCAGAATGGGTGGTTTTAATGGAGCTCAATGTAGAAGATTTTGATGAAGACTCAACTAGACAAAAGATAAGACAAACACTTGTTTTGGAGATATTTACTCTTATTTGTGTTGCACTTATTCTATGATATTAATCATTGTATAATAGTTTTCAATTAGTTAAACTTAGTTCCTAGTTTTAATGCATAATTGAGATGTTATCTAAAATACCTAGCGAGTAAAGTCAATCTAGAAAAATGATTTGATGTACAATTACTTTAATTATACAATTATGTGCAAAATTGTGATTTTTTTCTTATTTGAATTAATTTATATTAAATAGAATTTATTAGAAAATATACAAAAACTAATTATAATTGATATGTTGAACGACACACAGAGAATGATTCAATGCATGATTCAATTAATGATAAATCCAAATATATTTATCCTTTTCTAATTTATTTATTATAATAACTAGCTTCAAATAGTTAGATTTTTAAATAAATTTAACACTTAAAATAAACCATATAGCACAACCCATAGATGATGGGCCTTGTTAAGACATGCTAAAAAAATCTAGCTTAGAGTTGTTGTGGGGCAAGTCGGATGTGATCCTCAGGTGATTTTGACAAATTAAATACCCCTGATTGTTGGGTGACTTTGACGGTAATGAACCTCATTGCTAATTTTCAAACTCAAACAATACCTATATGATTTATCAACAAGCTTCTTAAAAAAAAGATTAGATACCTTGATTAAGGATTTCTCAAACTACAAATCAACCCTCGAAGATAATAAACAATTTGAGAAACAAAAAACACTAAATTTTAAATCATGATATAGATTTTTTGCGAGTATAATAATTATTATATAAACTATGTGATATGGAGAAAATTGTGTGCCATTTGACTCATGGCAAGTATATTAGTTATTAAATGGTGTATTTATAAAATATTTATTACAACTATACTGTACAATCTAACAACCACACTGTAGTGTCATAAGGAAACACCTATTTCCAACTCTATAGATCCATTAATACACCCCTATGGATCTCACGGCATGGACACTCTGACGTCTATTTGATTTTCAGGCAAACACTTTCTGTTAATAGTGATGGGGATATGCATGATGTGATCATCCATCTCGTTGCTTGTATTGATGCCCATTGAAACGAGTAGCATGTGTAACATGGCATGTCGTGTATCATATGCGGCAAGAGCTAACTAGCCTGCCATAAGGCATTAAATGCCTGATTAGCTGCATGCTCGATAACTCGATATAACACACGCGCGCGGTGACTAGATAAATAAAAAATAATAGCAGTGTGTTATTGGGTTATCGAGCATGCAGCTAACCAGGCATTTAATGCCCTATGGCAAGCTGGTTAGCTCTGGCCATCGTATGCTATCCATTCCCCAGGGCATGATTCACTCTTCATAGTTTCATCAACTGACATGTGTTCAATGTCATAAATGTCGTCTCCGTGCTCAGGAGTTCAAACAGATCAGTTTGCGCGCACAAATTTTGGAAATGAAAATTGAAACTCAGGAGTCTGGTGCTTATAATTTTAAAATGAAAATGAAAATCGTGGAGTGCCTCGTAATAGCTATTTCGGTTGGAGAAACAACAAAGAAGGGGTCATCTGCTTGGTTCAGGGGATTCAGTGAAATTTGGATGGAGAGTTGTATCATCTGTGTAAACTACAGAGATCTTGATGAATGATGTCTCCCCATGGTCTTCCATTCTCAAAGAGTCCACCAACATGGAGATTGTTATTCTCTTTGCAATCCAAAATCGATGTCCTGTGAATAAAATAACATAATTCTGCGGGACTTGATCTAGAAATGCTACCCTGAATTTCTACTCCATCGTAACACGAATTACCTCATTTACCATGGCTTCCAACAGAACCTACATGATGCTCATCATGCCCGCTATTATTCCATTGTTCATCATTTTTCTTGCGAGTTCTCGGCTAGTTAAATTTATTTCCAGTTTGAGTTTTAGCAAGGCAGTGTGATCCCAGGAATTGGCGCAATACTTTTGAACTTGGAGTGCTCCCTTATAGGCCACTGTATACCCAATTTCTCCAACAATTCCACAACATGCTCTACCCATGCATCATCGAAGAAGATGGAAAAACTCTGCCTTTTCTGTAATTTCTGGTTCAAAAATAAATTTTCACCTTCTTCATCGGCCAGAATCTACACCTTTTTGTAAATCTATTTATACACACAATTCATTCCTAAGACTCTTAACAGACGGACTTTGCGAAACCATCAACCAAAGTAATGAAACCATCAATGAAATGATTGGGTATCTTTTTGGTATTGAAGAGCATATTGAGAATTAGAGTTTTGCGGGATCAACCCTTGCCAAGCACGCCAATATTCTTAGCCTCCGTATATTCCATAACCAAATATTCAAGAAATGAAAAGGCTTCCTATTGTCCCACTATAAAAGGTTCGTCGATAAGCTTCATCTCTGCACAGTCGGTTAGAGCAGGACTACCATGCTGATTGCATAACGAAGGTTGTGCTTCTAATGTTTCCTTAATTTGATGAAGTTCCTGTGGGAGGTTTGGAATTTGTTCCTCTAATAGCTCTGGAAGTTGGGCAAACTAAACCAAAGGAGACAATTTGAGATGCTCTTTGATGTGTAAAATCAAATCATAGATCTTCATGCTGGTTTGATAAAGTTACACATGATTGGTATTGTGAAACGTCATCAAATCATAGATCTTCATGTTGGTTTTATAACATTACACATGATTGGTATTGTGCTACGTCGTGCCACCTATGATGCTTCTTGGAGAAGGACATCCAAATATTTAAGCCATATACTCACAGCGGAACCCTTATCATTCTTGTTCTTCTTTATTGCCTCACGATCTCTCTAGATCTTCTTAACAATAGGCTTTATTTTCATTACGACATCTTTTAGAGACACCAATTCTTTCCTGCAGCGAACTGTAATGTCTATGTGATCCATGATTTGTTGGATTACTTTGACGATACCCACACCAATAAAGCTAAGAAGCTTTTTAATTTGAAGTTAGCATCTAGCAGTGGGCACATCTAGTTTTGTTTTTTCTTCTTTTTAAAATCGTTTTGATCCTGAGCGTAAGAGATATTGATTTTGAAAAGTTATTCAATTTATAAATTAGGAGTGATATTTATGATGAGATTTATATATAGATTAAATTTGAGTAGGAATTAGTTGTAGATAAAGATGTCCTCATTGCCCAGAGCAAGCAATCGCAAACAATGTTTAGAGCCAATTCCCATTGCCTTTGTGGAGGTTTTGGAAAATAAAGTCTAACACACAAATCACAAAGCAGATCAAGTTAGTAATTATTTATATTATTTTGGTCTTTCAAGGAATAACAGTGCAAATTTTCTATGTATTTTCTGATTCATTTGTTTCACGTTTGGAATAAGAACCAACAAATTTAATTTCTAAAAAGCTTCCAATTTTAATTTTGAATTCACCTTTAATTTAATTTAATTTCATTTCATTTTTTAAAGCTTTCAGATTCTTTCAAGTTTGGAATGAATAATGCATAGAGAATTGAATTTCTGAAAGCTTTCAATCTTAATTGACCAGGGAGATTGTTTCACGTTTGGAATGAATAATGGATAGAGAATTGAATTTATGAAAGCTTTCAATCTTAATTGACCAGGGAGAATGTTAGGAAGATTTCTAATTTGTGTCTGGGTATGACTGATAACCCAGCAGTTGAAATTAAAGGGGAGTGTTGAAATAATAATTTCACCTGCGCAATTAATTCCGCAAAACCACTTGTTTTATCGCACCGCCTTTAACCGAGCAGCGGTATTCTCCGGAAGGGCAGCGATACAATACGCAAGCTGACACATGTCCACAAGCTTTTTTGAAAACCACTTTTTTCCCAGAACATAAATCTCGTTTGGTTTTTCTGTGTGTCAGTCGTTCGATTGATATGAAGGTTGTCCACCGTCGATTGAAGCCAAAAGCTGCGTACAGGCCTGCACATGGAGTTGACGTGAAGTTTTGGGTTTGACCGCCGATTTGCCAGTAAAATAATTAAAGCAATTTATTTCAATTCGTATAATGTAGGTAAAAATTTTAATTTTAATGTTTTATATTTTTCATGGGAGTATGGGTGTAGTTTTTGTTTTTACGGCAGAAGTAAAAAAATATATGTCATGTTCTGTGTGTTCTATTGTATATGCAATGAACTTGAAATGCAAAGTGAAGCTCGCCGCAGTGAAGGAGAATTCTTTTGGCAGGTTGATTGAAATGAAACACGTGCAACAGCATGTATGTTTGGTTTTTCGTTGAGTGAAATGTAATTTTTTTTATGCAATGCAAGGGAAGCACGCGTGTGAGTAAAGTTACACAGCAGTGTAAAAAAATTGGTATGCAGAGAAAGTTTTTTTTGTTTGCTAATTAATATGAAATGTAATACTTTGCCACAAATGTAAAAGAGATTTTTACAGTAGTAAATGTAAGTTTTATTTTTACACACAGTAGTGTAAAAATTTGGAGCTGAAACAGAGTAAATTTTTAGGAGAAGATAAAGTAAATGTTTTTTGTGTATGGACCTGGAAGTTCTTGGTGAATCCCTCTGTTAAGAGGAAGACCCTTATGTAACAGGTTGTTTTATTAATGAATACATAGTGTTTCCATGTGTGTTGAAAACTTTGTCTGCTCAAGAAAAAATATAGCTTCCCTGTGTTAAGATCCTGAGGAACAGAGCATTGTTCTCTGTTCAGTACTTGTTTGGAATCATGAGAAATTCCCAAAAAGAAAATATCGGCCAAGATAATTTGTTGTTAGCCTGTAATATAGCTGAAACAAAGAGTGATGATATATGGTTTCTAGACTCCGGTTGCAGTAACCATATGATAGGGAACATAGCCCTGTTTTCAAAGTTAGATCAGAATGTGAAGTCACAAGTCACACTTGGGACTGATAGTAAAGTTTCTGTTATGGGAAAAGGAGAGGTAAATATCTTAACAAAGAAAGGTGAAAAGAAAAACATGTCAGATGTTTATTATGTTCCTGGAATGAAATGTAACCTCTTAAGCATTGGGCAGCTTATTCAAAAGGGGTACAATGTTTTCTTTGAGAATGATGTATGCACCATCATGGATAGAAAACCCAACAAACGATGTATTGCTGAAGTGAAGATGACAAGGAACAGGATGTTCCCTCTCAGGATAAAAGCAGATTTAAAAGATGGAGTAGCAATAGCAGCAGTTACACAAGAGGCTTTCTAAAGCGAACCAAAGGATGAAAATTGGTTGTGGCACTTGATATTTGGACATCTCAACTTTGGAGGTCTTAACTTGTTGCATAGAAAAGGAATGGTAAGAGGATTACCATTGATAGAGAAAGCAGATAGCCTTTGTGAAGGTTGTATCTTGGGGAAACAACTCAGAGAAAGTTTTCCATCAGGGAAAAGCATAAGGGCAAAAGCACCCTTAGAGATCGTTCACTCAGATGTATGTGGACCGATGCAAACTCCATCACTTGTAGGCAGCCAATATATACTAACATTCATTGATGATTTTACTAGAAAAACTTGGGTTTATTTCAAGAAGAACAAAAGTGAAGTGTTTGAAAAATTTCACAATTTCAAAGCACTTGTAGAAAACCAAAGTGGGCTGCATATCAAAGTTCTAAGAACTAATAGAGGAAGTGAGTATATCTCCAAAGAATTTCTACATTTTTGTAGAGAAAATGGAATTCACAAACATTTTACCACTAGGTACACCCCGCAGTAAAATGGTGTTGCTGAAAGGAAGAATAGGTTAATCATGGATATGGTGAGGAGTATGTTAAAGGCAAAGCATTTGCCAAATGAATATTGGGCTGAAGCTGTACACTATGAAGTGTACATTTTGAATAGATTCCCTACAAAAGCAGTCATGAACATAGTGCCGGAAGAAGCATGGAGTGGGAGAAAGCAAGGAGTCACCCACATGAAAGTTTTTGGATGTGTGGCTTATGCACACATTCCAGATCAGCTAAGGAAGAAGTTGGACAACAAAGGGGAGAAATGTATTTTCATTGGATACAATGAGGAATCCAAAGCTTACAGGTTGTATAACCCATCCACCAAGAAGTGTTTTGTGAGTATAGATGTTCAGTTCATTGAGGAGGAAGCTTGGGATGGAAGCATAGAGAAAACAATGAATGTTAAAATCTCTTTGTCACATGATGAAGATGATGAGGAGATGGCTGAAATACATCCCCAAATAGCAACAACAACACAAGGGCAACAAGGGACACCCTTGAGGAGAAATGAAAGTGCTTCTCCAAGCACACCACAAGGAGGAAATTCAAGTGCTTCTTCAAGCACTTGTACACCAAATGAAAGAGGTAAGAAATTCAGAAATTTAAGTGACATTTATGATGAAGGTATGAATTCTTTTTTTGCTTTATATTGTCATGTTGATGACTCTATTCATTTCGAAGAAGCAATTAAGGATAGGAAATGGATAGAAGCTATGGATGAGGAGATCAATGCCATAGAAAGAAACAAGACATGGGATTTGGTTGAATTACCAAAAGGAAAATAAGTCATTGGAGTTAAATGGGTTTATAAGACCAAGAGTAATGATGAAGGAAAAATAGAAAGACACAAGGCAAGACTTGTTGTCAAAGGATATAAGCAATAGTATGGGAGAGACTATGAGGAAACTTTCGCACCGGTTGCAAGAATGGAAACCGTGAGAGCAGTGTTGTCCATAGCAGCACAAAACAAGTGGAAAGTTTACCAAATGGACGTGAAATCAGCATTCCTAAACGGAGTGTTAATGGAAGAGGTTTATATTGAACAACCTCCAGGCTATGAAAAGAAAGGCCAAGAGCACAAAGTGTGCAGATTGAAGAAAACTCTTTATGGGCTGAAGCAAGCACCAAGAGCGTGGTACAGTAGGATAGATTCCTATCTACTGGAAAATGGATTTGAAAAGTGTGAGGGAGAACCCACCCTCTACATCAAATAAAAGGATGTTAAAATTCTAATTGTTGTGTTATATGTTGATGATGTTATTTTCACAGGTAATGATGATTATCTTATTGAGAATTTCAAAACAGTCATGAAAGAGGAATTTGAAATGACTGACATGGGTTCACTGAGATACTTCTTAGGAATAGAAGTAGAACAAAATGGAAATCGGATTTTTATCTCACAAGCGAAATATGTTGATGAAGTATTGGAAAGATTTAATATGCAGGAGAGCAAAGCAGTAATCACTCCCACAGTGATGGGATTAAAACTCAGTAAAGAGGACAGCAACAAGGATTTTGATCCTAGTTTGTACAAGAGCATAGTTGGCAGCCCCATGTATTTAACTGCAACTAGGCTGGATATAATGCATGTTGTTAGTTTGATTTCCAAATTCATGGAGAGGCCAAAAGAAGCACATTGGCAGGCAACAGAAACGATTCTAAGGTATGTTAAAGGTACTAAAAGGTTTGGCATTTTATATACTACTTCAGAATGTTCAGATTTAATTGGATACACTGATAGTGATTGGGCTGGAAGTGTAGACAATCGGAAAAGCACATCCGGTTATGTTTTCACATGGGTTCAGGAGCTATTTCATGGGCTTCTAAAAAACAGCCTATTGTAGCGTTGCCTACGGCAGAGGCAGAATATGTGGCAGCTACAGCAACAACATGTCAAGCATTTTGGATGAGAAGGATGTTAAGAAGTTTATGCCAAGAACAAACAAAAGGAACTGTGATTTTTTGTGACAATAGCTTAGCTATTGCATTATCCAAGAATTATGTGTTTCATAAGAGAACGAAACACATTGACACAAGGTTTCATTGCATCATGGAATTGGTGAACAATGGAGAAATTGTCTTAAAACATTGCAGGACTCAGGAGCAGGTTACAGACATTCTGACCAAGCCATTCGGGCAGAAAAGCTTTGAATTTTTTAGGAAATGTCTGGGTATGACTGATAACCCAGCAGTTGAAATTAAAGGGGAGTGTTGAAATAATAATTTCACCTGCGCAATTAATTCCGCAAAACCACCTGTTTTATCGCACTGCCTTTCACCGAGCAGTGGTATTATCTAGAAGGGCAATGATACAGTACGCCAGCTGACACGTGTCCACAAGCTTTTTTGAAAACCACTTTTTTCTCGGAACATAAATCTCATTTGGTTTGTCTGTGTGTCAGTCGTTCGATTGAGATGAAGGTTGTCCAGTGTCGATTGAAGCCAAAAGCTGCGTAGAGGCCTGCACATGGAGTTGACATGAAGTTTTGGGATTGACTGTCGGTTTGCCAGTAAAATAATTAAAGCAATTTATTTCGGTTCGTATAATGTAGGTAAAATTTTTAATTTTAATGTTTTATATTTTTCATGGGAGTATGGGTGTAGTTTTTGTTTTTACGGCAGAAGTAAAAAAACATATGTCATGTTCTGTGTGTTTTATTGTATATGCAATGAACTTGCAATGCAAAGTGAAGCTCGCCGCAGCGAAGGAGAATTCTTTTGGCAGGTTGATTGAAATGAAACACATGCAACAACATGTATGTTTGGTTGTTCATTGAGTGAAATGTAATTTTTTTTTTATGCAATGCAAGGGAAGCACGCGCGTGAGTGAAGTTACATAGCAGTGTAAGAAAATTGGTATGCAGAGAAAGTTTTTTTTGTTTGTTGATTAATATGAAATGTAATACTCTGCCGCAAATGTAAAAGAGATTTTTATAGTAGTAAATGTAAGTTTTATTTTTACACACAGTAGTGTAAAAATTTGGAGCTAAAACATAGTAAATTTTTAGGAGAAGACAGAGTAAATGTTTTTTTTGTATGGAACTGGAAGTTCTTGGTGAATCCCTTTGTTAAGAGGAAGACCCTTTTGTAACAGGTTGTTTTATTAATGAATACATAGTGTTTCCATGTGTGTTGAAAACTCTGTCTGCTCAAGAAAAAATTTAGCTTCCCTGTGTTAAGATCCTGAGGAACAGAACATTGTTCTATGTTCAGTAGTTGTTTGGAATCATCAGAAATTCCCAACAATTTGAAGTGAGAAACTTCTAACCTCAGGGAAAAGAGTGGACACATCCCATTTCGTTCTTCTACTTCATTTTAATCCGTAGCGTGAGGAAGATCGTTCCATTTAGAAATTAGGGATAGCCCCGAGGGTCGAGTTAGTGTATACGATGATTATTATATATATTCTAAATTAGAAAAAGAAAAGGGTAGACACATTTCCAAGTCATTTCCAATTTGTGATTTCTGATTTGAAGTCTACAATGATTATTAATATATATTCTGGTTTAGAAAAAACAAAGTAAACACATTTTAAGTCATTTCCAATTTTTTATTTTTGAAAAATTATTCTCTGTGCCCATCCTTTTGTCTTTCTCTTTTAAAAAGGAATTATAATATACAAAGGGATTTAATGCAACGGATTTGGAAAACTTATTCCATTTTCTTGTTAAATGAAATTTCTGGCCATGTTTTTGCCTTTTTTTTTCAAATAAGAACATGGTATAAAATTATATTGTGGTTAAGAGTTATTTCGTTATTTTTATTTTTAATTACATTTAATATAAAGAATTAAAATTAATGTAAAATTTTATTTAAAGTTTTTTATTTATTTTTAAACAAGGAGCATGGTTTAAAGTTGTATTTAGATTAATGAGATATTTCGTTATTTTTAATTATGTTCAAAATAAGGAATACAGAATGATAATTAATGGATATATTTCATGAATCAGTATAATAATTATGTTATATCTTTTAATATTTTATTTAGAAATAAATATTCAATTGGGATTATCTTACATGCTTCACTAGAACTATTATTATTGTTATTTTGATGAATAATGTTGTAATGACTTTATTATGAAAAAGCACCTTTGAGCTAATATAGTTGTGGATTATATCTTGGAAGCTCATAGACAACCAATTTCTACTCTCTTTTTTTAATGTCTTATTATAAATAATCAATAAATAATTTACTTAGTATTTAAGGAAACTAAGATATGAATTAAAGTAAGTAAAGGTGTACTTTTACTTGTATTAGATATGGACACCTCTCTCTCTCTCTCACACACACACAGATAAAAATCAGACTTGAATTGCAAAAGAAGGAGTTGCAGTTCACATGTGAGTACTACACCTGGAGACTGCACTCAAAACAAAGAAAACTCTCTCCATACACTCTACATACATAAAATGAGTAATTACATCATTAAGTACATTACTAGAGATCAGGAAGTTGCAACCAAACTCCTAAACTCTAGGAACAAATCCTAAACTAAGGAGATACATTACAACTTGTGTAACCATTTCTCCATTAATACAAAATAATATTAATTATTTTCAACTCCCCCCTTTAATGGAGAAAGGATTATCCTTAACTCCTAGCATCCCTCTAAACAATTCAAATATTACACACCCAAGAGGCTTAGTAAAAATATCATCCATGTTATCACAAGTTTTACAATATTCAATACATATCTCTTTTGACTGTTGTTTCTCTCGAACAAAATGAGCCCATACCTCCAATCCCAAGCAATAATGAAGATTTCTGAGATCTTTCATCTCAAACACTTGTGACATCTACTGTTTGATTTATTTGATCAGATTGTTAGCATTCCCTGTTATGATCATATCATCTACATACAAAGAAATCAAAATAATTTGCCTTCGTTTATTAAACTTGGTATACAGATTTGGATCATTCAAGCTCCTATGAAAGCCATGTTGTACAAAAAATGAGTCATTTGTCTCATACCATGACCTGGGTACCTGTTTTAAACCATAAAGTGCCTTTTTCAATTTACACACAAGATGTTCCTGCCCCTTTATCACAAAACCTTCAGGCTATACTAAATAAATTTCTTCCTTCAAGTTACCATTCAGAAATGCAGACTTAACATCTAGCTGGTGTAGCTGCCATTTGTGTTTTGTTGCTAAGGAAATTAGCATTCTAATGGTGTTTAATTTTATTACAGGAGCAAAGGTGTCATCGAAATCTATTCCCTCTTGCTGTGAGTAAGCCTTTGCTACCAGTCTAGCTTTAAGTTTCTCTATACTCCCATCTGCATTTATTTTTGGTTTATAAAACCATTTGCATCCTATGGGGGTTTTACCTTCATGCAATTCAACCAAATCCCAAGTATGTTTTCTGTTTATTGATTCTATTTCCTCATACATTGCAGCCCTCCATGCATCAAATTTACTTGCTTCCTCATAATTTGCAGGTTCTACAATGTTTAAAATCTTTGACATTAATGCATAGTCTTTCAATTTAGAAGGTAATTGAGTCTTCCTACTTGATCTCCTTGGTAAGGGACTTACCTCAAATCTGTCTATTTCAACCTTTTCTGAGCTTATATAATTGATTACATTGTCTGTTACTTCTTCTTCTTGTTTCTACTCCTTCTCTTCATTTTCCTCACTGTTTTCTTCCATTAGCAATGGAATGTGCCAATCACTATTAGAGTCATCCTTTCCTTCTTCAACCTGTTCTAACTCTAACATTGTAAATTCCCCAGGATTCCCAAGATTGAAAGGACCAACATGTTTGTCCTCCATAAGTCCCATAAGGCCTTCAACCAGATCAGAAACGAACTGGAAACTCTATGTCTGTTTCCCATCTCCATAGACTGTCAAAGGCTCCTTGTGCAAAGCCTGAGCAACAAAATTACTTACAACCCGACCATCATCAAGGCACATTCGCGGATCGTATGTATTGAAAATTTGAGCAATCCGAACCTCAACATTTGCTCCCCTGTGATAATCCATAGTCAGAGTTTCGGCTGTTCTCTTACCCTCATCATAGCAACTACGGACTCCGATGGGATTAAAATTTCCCCAGTAAGCTTCATTTTGAGGATGTTCAAGAGGATTTCCATAAACCTCACTAGTACTTGTAAGCAAAAAACGTGCCCCAACACGCTTGGCAAGTCCGAGCATGTTCAAGGTTCCCACAACATTAATTTTGATAGTCTTCACAGGATTGTGTTTGTAATACACAGGGGAAGTGGGGCAAGCCAAATGGTAGATCTGATCAACCTCCAACAATAAGGGTTCCACAACATCATGCCTTATCAGCTCAAACCTTGGATTGCCAAAATGATGCAAAACATTCTCCTTCCTTCCTGTGAAGAAATTGTCGACAATAATAACACTGTCGCCTCTTGCCATGAGCCTATCAACTAGATGACTACCAACAAAGCTAGCTCCACCCGTCACGACAACTCGCAGGGACTTTCTCTTCAAACGTAGGAGCACTTTAGCCCCCAAATTCACCATCGAACCCGAATGATACTGAGCAAACCAAGAAACAAGAGTCTCATAAACAACCCGATGAGGTTTGTCGGGCACAAACCTTCCATTTTCATTAACATTAGAAGCCCAAAAACCAGGCTGAAGGATAAAGAAATTCGATGCGATGGCGATTCCTATCAAAATAAACAGTAGTCGTTGCTCCCTGAGCAAATAATCTACTGACCTGATAATAGACCATGACTTTTCTGGCTTAGGAGAGTACTCATCACTGTTATTCATATTGATAAAATTTCTGATCCTCTGATGAATAAGTCTTCAATGAGCCACCACCGGGAAAGTCCGATCTACTGCCACCAAACAGATCGGGAACTCTAATGCGCCACCACCAGGCAAATCCGATCTGCTACCACCGAACAGAGCAGGAACTCCAATGCGCCATCACCAGGCAGATCCGATCTGCTACCACCGAACAGATTAGGAACTCCAATGCGCCACCACCAGTCAAATTCGATCTGCTGCCACCGAACAGATTAGGAACTCCAATGCGCCACCACCGGGAAAATCCGATCTGCTGCCACCGAAAAAATAAGAACTTTCAAAGTGCCACCACCGGGCAAGGTCAATCTGCTAAAAAAAATTGCAGATCTTCCAAAGAGAAAGAGGCCAGCGCTTCTCGACAGCGAAAGACCCACGCCAAAAACAAGATCGATGACTCTTTCGAAATTGGCACAATTAAGGCTTGCTTTTCCGCGCCAATAGCAGTTTCTGGCGCGCTGGTGCGATTATGACCCTCAAAACCGTGCCAAATGGCGCAACTGTTCCTTAATAAAATACGCCAACCCTTTGTTCTACTAAAAAATGGCGCGACTGTTAGTGACGAAACCACGCCAACCCTTTCTTTCGCTCAGAGATGACCAGTCATCTGAGACCTGTGCTACAAGTGTTACTGTAGTCCACCTGCTTCTACGAATGCTTCTATATACTCCACCGCTACTACAGTTCTGTAATCAATGATGCATCTTAAAAAAAATTAAGACTGTCCCTACTCTGTGCTCTGATACCAAGATAAAAATCAGACTTGAATTGAAAAAGGAGTTACAGCTCACAGGTGAGTACTACACCTGGAGACTGCACCCAAAACAAAGAGAACTCTCTCCATACACTCTACATACATCAAATGAGTAATTACATCATTAAGTACATTACTAGAGATCAGGAAGTTGCAACCAAACTCCTAAACTCTAGGAAAAATTCTAAACTAAGGAGATACGTTACAACTTGTGTAACCATTTTCCATTAATACAAATAATATTAATTATTTTCAACTCACAGATATATATATATATATATATATATATTTTAATCCTAAACTAAGGAGATACGTTACACTTGTGTAACCATTTCTCCATTAATACAAAATAATACTAATTATTTTCAACTCACAGATATAATATATATATATATAGTTTCTTTTTCTTTTTTTTAATTGAGAAATGCATTTATTTTGACAAATGGAATGGTTATGTTATTATATTTCTTTATAATTTTTGTTATTATATAAATTACGAATTAAAATAAATGTAATGATAATGTTTTTAGAAAATTTATAATATTATATTTTGTAAAATCGGATGGATTTTATATTTTACATCTAAATTAATAAAATTTCATCGTATGTTGTTTCACATATTAAATGTTTTTCATATTTTTTATATTTTAAAATATCTATAAAACAAATCTATATTAAATATGGAATGTCGAAAATTGTACACATATATATTAATTTTTCCATAATCATATGGATTTTGAATTCTTTTTAAATGATATTTTTTAAGAAGAAAGTATAAGATACTTGTTTGTATCGCTGCAATATTTCCATTTAAATGAGGAATAAGTACGTAAAAATTGTGGACAAGGAATACAATTGTGAGGCTAATTTTACAAAGAAAATTGATTGTTTTTTATTTTTAAAATAATAAAATTAGAAAAAAACCAAACCTTATATGTAAAGAATTGGTGCAACATTTAAAACTATTAACATAATGAAAATTTATATTTTTTACCATGTAGAGCTCACTATGAAGTAAGTCAAAATATAGTCTCTCAAGGTAACTATCTAGTAGCTCAAAACATAATTTTTGGTTAAATTTATAAGGGAAACATTCATCATTGGATTTTTACATTAACCATTTTATGGCAAGAAACATAAAATATGAATTAGTATCTCTTTTACAAATTACAAATTTGTTATTTATATAAACACATATATGTATGCTTGCAATTTCACCAATTATGAATATTTGTAACACGTTTTATTAGTTCAATTATGAATATTTGTAACATGTTTTATTAGTTTGTCTAGACAAAACATATTGAAGAAAAACATGTTGATTATGTTTTATACATTCATAACATTAAAGGGGCCGACCTCCAAGCCCACCTAGACCCCGCCCTCTAACATCAAGTTGGGACTAGTGCCAAGGAGAATAGAGGGATTAGAATACCATTAAGAAATTTGTTATTGTTGATTGGGAGAGCCCCCTAGGCATCGTTGTTGAAGGACCAGAGTTCTAAGGCACCTCCTAGTGGTTCAAGATTCCTCATAAGCACCTGAGTGATTCTTCCCAAATCAAATAGGTTCATCAACCAGAAGCTTCCAGTGGTTTCTTCAGCCTCATAGGCAGATCTTTCTCTCAAAAACTAATCACTAGCAAGCCTCCTCGGAGGCATTTCACTATGCAAAGAACTTCATCTCACTTTCAAGAGAATAGATCCCATTAGCAACAAGGTTCAATACTATTGTCAAAATGTCTATGGGTATATGTAAGATATGTTCATATATAGAACCTATGCATGTACAAAGATGTGCATATACAGAAGTCACATAAATTTTCTATATGTGCATCTTATGTATTGCATATCTTCCATATATGCACAACTTTTGTATATGTGCATATCTTTTGTATATGCACCTATACGGAAGAGTCACATATATATGGAATATATGTGCATATAGAGAAGAAACACATATATGGAAGACATGTGCATATTATATGGAAATTGTGCATATATAGAAGACATACACATATACGAAAGATGTGCATATGCAACTCATATCTTTTGTATATGCATATATCTTCTGTATATGTGCATATCTTCTGTATATACGCAACTTGTGTATATGCACATATCTTCCATATATGTACATATTTACCATATATGCACATATACAGAAGATACGTAGATATACAAAAGTTGCACATATATAGAATTTGTGCATATATGGACATCCACATATCTCCCATGCATGTGCAACTTCTGTATATACATATATTTTCCATATATGCATATACAACAACCACCATATGCACTTATCTTTAATGTCCATACTAAAGACGTGTATATACGGAAGAAGCACATATATGGAAGACATGCGCGTATACGGAAGTTGTGCATATATGCAAGACATGCACATATACGGACTATGTGCATATATAGGGGCTAGAGTTATGCACAGCTTTTGTATATGCGCATATCTTCAGTATATGCACAACTTTCGTATATGCGTATATCTTCCATAAATGCGCTTCTCTTCCATATATGCACAACTTTTGTATATGTACATATATTCTTTATATATGCAACTTTTATGCATGTGTACAAGATGTGCATTTATGGAAGTCACATAAATTTTATATATGTGCAGCTTTTGTATCGCATATCTTCCATATATGGATAAATTTTTATATGTGCATATCTTCTCCAAATGCACCTATACAAAAGAAACTCATATACAGAAAAAATGTGCATATACAGAAGAAACACATATATGGAAGACATGCGCATATTATACGGAAGTTGTGCATATATAGAAGGCATGCACATAGACGAAAGATGCGCATATACAACTCATATCCTCCATGTATGCGTATATCTTCCATATATGGGCATATATTCCATATATACATGTAACTTTCGTATATGCATATATATGGAAGCTGCGCATATACAAAAGTCTGGATATGAATGTTGATTGGTTAAATTATTAAATGTGTGATTTAAGGGGATATCCATCCATGGTTTGATATTATATTGGTTTTATTTGATTGGTACATGTTGGCTGTGAGGGAGACACCTGTCTTTGCCTCGGATTCCGTCCTCCCACCTTGTGTTATGTTATGGAACCCTAATTGCTCTATCTATTTCATCATTTCCACCTTTTCTTGTTCACGTTGTGCTTTGGCATTCACTTGGGTCTCTATAAGGGTTTTTGTGGCATTCTTGTTTGTGCTTTCGACCTCCGCTTGGCTCAATTAACTGGGGTATGTTTATACTCTTCAACCACGACCCTTTTCTGCTAGCTCGGTTCTGATGGTGTAATGGCACTTTCTGTATCCTTCTATCCATCAATTAGCTCGAGGGTTTCGAGACTCAGTTCTCTGTCATCTCCAAATGGGTTCCTCTACCTTGAAGGTTTTGTGGGTGTTATCAATGGTTGCTATCTCTTGAGTGCATTTGTTCCTATTTTATTTTCTTGTCTCGCCATATTTGCTCCACTGTTTAATTGGTTAATTGATTATGGTGTTTTAGGTCGTAGCCACCAGGTGACCCGGCACTCGACCTCAACTCGTCGGCTACACAATGGTAAGTTCTCTTTCTCTATTTTAGTTCTTCAGTTGGTTTTTCTGTTTGTGCTACGGGACTTTCTCCTTTATGAGTAGGGTTGCCTTGCTGGTTGGTGACCTTTCTAATCCTTTCTCGGGTTGAACATTGCTCCTTTGGTAAGCATAGGCTTACAAACCCTCGCTTTTCCTTTCTCCGTTTCATGGTTTAAATTCTTATAGTTTTAACATCTGTATGTTGTCCTTTCAGGTGATTATTGGGCGCTCTAGGTGTTGAATCCATTCTTGCTACTGTTGGCCCAAATGGGTAGGATCTTTTCTTGTAGTCGCTTATCAGTAGTCTAGGGTTTTAAGGGTGTGAGCTTCGGCTCCCTTGTCAGTCATTTCTGTATTGACTTTTCCGTCAGTTGTATTGTATGGGTGCTCTCTATCTGTAAACGATTGGACTTGTATGTGGTTGTGGCTCTTAACTTGCCAGTCAGGGTTTTTAATTCACGGTTCAGTTTTGGCATTTACAATTTGTATGTATGGTTTCTATGCTGGGGTTTCGAACCCGATTCCTTTGTTGAACATAGAATGTATTTTGTTCTATCTTTGGGCTGTAAATGCTTGGGACATTTTGTGTATTGGCTTGAACATGATTGAAAAGGAAAGAAAAATAATGTATACAGTTTTATATGGTACCTGTAGGTTTGCGTAGCCTCTTCGCTGTGAATGTAGTCAAGGATGCTTTGAAACCCTCCTTCGATAACTGTAGTTTTCTTTTCAAAGGCTTTGTGTAATTTTAAGAATTGTATTTATTTGCTGCAAGTTTGCATTCGGTTCTCCAATTGGTTTGCTCATCCTTATGTTCAGTGCTGGTGCTTTCACGAGACCTCGTTTGCTTTTTGGTTCTGATATTGCCACTGTCTGTTAAAAAAAATTCACTCGGCTATTTCTTTGTTGCTGTTAGGAGCACACTCAATTTATTTTTTAAACAGAAATTCATTTAACTCAAATGCTGCAATGGATTCAAATGTTCACAGAAAATTTTAATATTTCTATTCTTCTTCGGTTATGATGGAAAATCAATCCTACAATGTTTCATGTTTTTGCTTTTAGTAAGATCTGTTAAAGAGTTTCAGAAACTGTGAATCAGTCACATGTAGTTACATTGAATAACTGTTGATTCCCTTCAATCTAAATTCTGTAGTTAATTTAAAACAGTAACTAAAAAGAAATTAAAATGAAAGTAGAAAATATCTTGATGTTAAGTCCTAAATGCTAGAAACTAAGGAAAATTAAAAGACTCGGGTACAACGACCTGTAAACCTGTCAACTTGTGAGGCAAACATTTTCGTTTTGTTCACCCTAAGCTAGATGCTCCTCCGTCAGGCTCTCGGGATAACAAAAATTCATGGCTCTGTTCCATGAGCTCCTCGACAGAATATCTTGCATGCTGTATTTGTGTCGCGTCAAGCCACGAACTGTCCTCAGTGGGATTGTTCTTCCACTTGACAAGGTACTGAAGGTACTCTTTTCTGCGATTCCACTTGGCCACCTGCGTGTCGAGAATTCTCTCGATCTCAAGGGGCTGAGCCGAAGGCATTTGCCTCATCCAAGAACTGCTTTCTGTCTGGGTGTCCAGTTCTGGTTGTGTCAAACTGTCGTCTTCAGGACTGGCAGTGTATGGAAACAAATCTACCATGTTGAAGATAGGCGATATGCCTATTCCTGGGGGCAGCTATAATTCATAGGAATAGCTGCCCCAAGAATAGGCATATCACTTATCTTCAACGTGGCAGATTTGTTTCCATACACTGCCAGTCCTGAAGACGACAATTCGACACGGCCAAAACCGGATGCCCAGACGGAAAGCGATTCTTGGATGAGGCAAATGATTTCGGCTCAGCCCCTTGAGATCAAGAGAATTCTCGACACGTAGGTGGCCAAGTGGACTCACAGAAAAGAGTACCTTCAGTACCTTGTCAAGTGGAAGAACCATCCCATTTAGGATAGTTCGTGGCTTGACGCGACACAGATACAGCGTGCACGATATTCTATCGAGGAGCTCATGGAACGTAGCCATTAATTTTTGTTTTCTCGAGAGCCTAATGTAGGAGCATCCATCTTAGGGTGAACAATACGAAAGTGTTTGCCTCATAGGTTGACAGGTTTACAGGTCATTGTACCTGAGTCTTTTAATTTTCCTTAATTTCTAGCATTTAGGACTTAACAGCAAGATATTTTTTACTTTCAGTTTAATTTCTTTTTATTTACTGTTTTAAATTAACTACAGAATGTAGATTGAAGGGAATCAACAGTTATTCAATGTAACTACATGTGACTGATTGACAGTTTCTGAAACTCTTCAATAGATCTTACTAAAAGCAAAAACATGAAACATTGTAGGATTGATTTTCCATCATAACCGAAGAAGAATAGAAATATTAAAATTTTCTGTGAACATCTGAATCCATTGCAGCATTTGAGTTAAATGAATTTCTGTTTAAAAAATAAATTGAGTGTGCTCCTAACAACAACAAAGAAATAGCTGAGTGATTTTTTTTTAATAGACAGTGGCAATATCAGAACCAGAAAGCAAACGAGGTCTCGAGAAGCACCAACACTGAACAGAAGGATGAACAAACCAGTTGGAGAACAGAATGCAAACTTGTAGCAAATAAATGCAATTCTTAAAATTACACAAAGCATTTGAAATGGAAACTACAGCTATCGAAGGAGGGTTTCAAATCATCCTTGACTACATTCACAGCAAAGAGGTTACGCAAACCTACGAGTACCATATAAAACTGTGTACATTATTTTTCTTTCCTTTTCAATCATGTTCAAGCCAATACACAAAATGTCCCAAGCATTTACAGCTCAAAGATAGAACAAAATACATTGTATGTTCAACAGAGGAATCGAGTTCGAAACCTTAGCATAGAAACCCTACATACAAATTGTAAATGCCAAAATTGAACCGTGACTTAAAAACCTTGGCTGGCAAGTTAAGAGCCACGACCACATACAAGTCTAATCATTTACAGGAAAAGAGCACCCACACAATACAACTGATGGAAAAGTCGATACAGAAACAACTGACAGGGGAGCCGAAGCTCACACCCTTAAAACCCTAGACTACTGATAAGCTACTACAGGAAAAGATCCTACTTGTTTGGGCCAGCAGTAGCAAGAACTGGAGTCAACACCTAGAGCGCTCGACAATCACCTGAAAGGACAACATACAGGTGTTAAAACTGTAAGAAGTTAAACCTTGAAACAGAGATAGGAAAAGCAAGGGTTTGTAAGCCTTTGCTTACCAAAGGAGCAGTGTTGAGCCTGATGAAGGATTCAAAAGGTCACCAACCAGCAAGGGAACCCTACTCACAAAGGAGAAAGTCCCTTAGCACAAACAGAAAAACCAATTGAAAAACTAAAACAGAGAAAGAGAACTTACCATTGTGTAGCCGACGAGTTGAGGTCGAATGCCAGGTCACCTGGTGGTTGTGACCTGAAACACCATAATCAATTAACCAATTAAACAACGGAGCAAATACGGCTAGAGAAGAAAACAACACAGGAGCAAATGCATTAGGAGATAGCAACCATTGATAACACCCACAAAACCTTCAAGGTAGAGGAACCCATTTGTAGATGACAAAGAACTAAATCTCGAAACCCTCGAGCTAATTGATGGATAGAAGGATACAGACAACGCCATTACACCATCAGAACCCAGCTAGCAGAACAAGGCTGTGTTTGAAGAGTATAAACATAGCCTAATTAATTGAGCCCAACGGAGGTCGAAAGAACAAAAAAGAATGCCACAAAACCCTTGCAGAGACCCAAGTGAACACCAAAGCATAGAGCGAAAAAGAAAAGGCGGAAATGATGGAATAAACAAAGCAATTAGGGTTCCATAACATAACACAAGGTAGGAGGATGGAATTCGAGTTAAAGACAGGTGTGTCCCTGACAACCAACACATACCAATCAAATAAAACCAATATAATATCAAACCATTGATGGACATCCTCTTAAATCACACATTTAATAATTTAATCAATCAACATTCATATCCAGACTTCTGTATATGTGCAACTTCCATATATATGCATATACGGAAGTTGCGCATATATGGAATATATGCCCATATATAGAAGATATACGCATACATGGAAGATATGAGTTGTATTTGCACATCTTCCGTCTATGTGCATGCCTTCTATATATGCACAACTTCTGTATAATATGCGCATGTCTTCCATATATGTGTTTCTTCTGTATATGCACATATTTTCCGTGTATGAGTTTCTTCTGTATAGGTGCATATAGAGAAGATATGCACATATAAAAAAGTTATGCATATATGGAGGATATGCGATACAAAAGTTGTGCATATATAAAATTTATGTGACTTCCATAAATGCACATCTTTTACACATGCATAAAAGTTGTGTATATAAAGAAGATATGTACATACACAGAAGTTGTGCATATATGGAATATATGCACATTTATGGAAGATATGCACATTTACGAAAAATATACGCATATATGAAAGTTGTGCATATACTGAACAAATATGCATATACGGAAGTTGTGCATAACTCTAGCCCCTATATATGCACATAGTCTGTATATGTGCATGTCTTCCATATATGCACAACTTTTGTATATGCGCATGTCTTCCGTATATGTGCTTCTTCCATATATACACTTCTTTAATATGGGCACTGAAGATATGTGCATATGGCACATACGGTGGTTGTTGTATATGCATATATGGAAAATATGTGTATATACAAAAGTTGCACATGCATAGGAGATATGTGCATGTCCATATATGCACAAATTCTATATATGCGCAACTTCTGTATTTCTGCATATCTTCTGTATATGTGCATATGGTAAATATGCACATATATGGAAGATATGTGCATATACACAAGTTGCGTATATACAGAAGATATGCACATATACAGAAGATATATGCATATACAAAATATATGAGTTGCATATGCACATCTTTCGTATATGTGTATGTCTTCTATATATGCACAATTTCCATATAATATGCACATGTCTTCCATATATGTGTTTCTTCTCTATATGCACATATATTCCATATATATGTGCCTCTTCCGTATAGGTGGATATACAAAAGATATGCACATATACAAAAGTTGTGCATATATGGAAGATATGCAATACATAAGATGCACATATAGAAAATTTATGTGACTTCTGTATATGCACATCTTTGTACATGCAAAAGTTCTATATATGAACATATCTTACATATACCCATAGACATTTTGACAATAGTATTGAACCTTGTTGCTAATGGGCTCTCTTCTCTTGAAAGTGAGATGAAGTTCTTTGCATAGTGAAATGCCTCTTAGGAGGCTTGCGAGTGATTAATTTTTGAGAGCAAGATCTGCCTATGAGGCTAAAAAAGCCATTGGAAGCTTCTGGTTGATGAACCTATTTGATCTGGGAAGAATCACTCAGGCGCTTATGAGGAATCTTGAACCACTAGGAGGTGCCTTAGAACTTTGGTCCTTCAACAACGATGCCTAGGCGGCTCTCCCAATCAAGAATAACAAATTTTTTAATGGTATTCTAATCCCTCTATTCTCCTTGGCACTAGTCCCACCTTGATGTTAGAGGTTGGGGTTTAGGCGGGCTTGGAGGTCGGCCCCTTTAATGTTATGAATGTATAAAACATAATCAACATGTTTTTCTTCAATATGTTTTGTCTAGACAAACTAATACAACATGTTACAAATATTCATAATTGAACTAATACAACATGTTACAAATATTCATAATTGGTGAAATTGCAAGCATACATATATGTGTTTATATAAATAACAAATTTGTAATTTGTAAAAGAGATATTAATTTATATTTTATTTTTCTTGTCATAAAATTATTAATGTAAAAATCCAATGATGAATGTTTCCCTTATAAATTTAACCAAAAATTATGTTTTGAGCTACTAGATAGTTACCTTGAGAGATTATATTTTGACTTACTTCATAGTGGGCTCTACATGGTAAAAAATATAAATTTTCATTATGTCAATAGTTTTAAATGTTGCACCAATTCTTTACATATAAGGTTTGGTTTTTTCTAATTTTATTATTTTAAAAATAAAAAACAATCAATTTTCTTTATGAAATTAGCCTCACAATTGTATTCCTTCTCCACAATTTTTACGTATTTATTCCTCATTTAAATGGAAATATCGCAGCAATACAAACAATTATCTTATACTTTCTTCTTAAAAAATATCATTTAAAAAGAATTCAAAATCCATAGAAAAATTAATATATATGTGTACAATTTTCTACATTCCATATTTAATATAGATTTGTTTTATAGATATTTTAAAATATAAAAAATATGAAAAACATTTAATATGTGAAACAACATACCATGAAATTTTATTAATTTAGATGTAAAATATAAAATCCATTCGATTTTACAAAATATAATATTATAAATTTTCTAAAACCATTATCATTACATTTATTTTAATTCGTAATTTATATAATAATAAAATTTATAAAGAAATATAATAAACATAACCATTCCATTTGTCAAAATAAATGCATTTCTCAATTAAAAAAAGAAAAAGAAACTCATATATATGTGTCTGTGTGTGTGGGTGTGTGTGTGCGTGTGTGTGTGGGTGTGTGTGTGCGTGTGTGAGAGAGGTGTCCATATCTAATATAAGTAAATCTACACCTTTACTTACTTTTATTCATAACTTAGTTGCCTTAAATATTAAGCAAATTATTTATTGATTATTTATAATAAGACATTAAAAAAGGAGAGTAGAAAGTGGTTGTTATGAGCTTCCAAGAAATAATCCACAACTATATTACCTCAAGGATGCTTTTTCAAAATCAAGTCATTACAACAATATTCATCAAAATAACAATAATAAGAGTTCATGTAAAATAATCTCAATTGAATATTTATTTCTAAATAAAATATTAAAAGATATAACATAATTATTATAGGGATTCAGGAAATATATCCATTAATTATCATTCTTTATTCCTTATTTGAAACATAATTAAAAATAACGAAATATCTCATTAATATAAATACAACTTTAAACCATGCTACTTATTTAAAAATAAATAAAAAACTTTAAATAAAATTTTACATTAATTTTAATTCTTTAAATGTAATTAAAAATAAAAATAACGAAATAACTCTTAACCTCTATATAATTTTATAGCATGTTCTCATCTGGGAAAAAAAGGGAAAAACATGGCCAGAAATTTCAATTAACAAGAAAATAGAATAACTTAATTTTATACCATGCATTTATTTGAAAAAAGGAAAGGAATAACATGGCCAGGAATTTCATTTAACAAAAAAACGAAATAAGTTTTCCAAATCCGTTGCATTAAATCCATTTGTATATGATAATTCTTTTTTAAAGAGAAAGACAAAAGGTTGGGCACAGAGAATAATTTTTCAATAATCACAAATTGAAAATGACTTAAAATGTGTTTACACTTTGTTTTTTCTAAATCAGAATATATATTAATAATCATTATAAACTTCAAATCAGAAATCACGCTGTTAAATGCTAACTTCAAATTAAAAGGCTTCTTATTGGTGTGGGTATCGACAAAGTAATCCAACAGATCATGGTTCGCATAGACATTGCAGTTCGCTGCAGGAAAGAATTGGTGTCTCTAAAAATGTCGTAACGAAAATAAAGCCTATAGTTAAGCAGATCTAGAGACTTCAAATTAAAAGGCTTCTTAACTTTATTGGTGTGGGTATCGACAAAGTAATCTAACAGATCATGGATCGCATAGACATTGCAGTTCGCTGCAGGAAAGAATTGGTGTCTCTAAAAATGTCGTAATGAAAATAAAGCCTATAGTTAAGCAGATCTAGAGAGACCGCCAGGCAATAAAGAAGAACAAGAATGATAAGGGTTCCGCTGTGAGTATATGGCTTAAATATTTGGATGCCCTTCTCCAAGAAGCATCATCGGTGGCACGACGTGGCACAATACCAATCATGTGTAATGTTATAAAACCAGCATGAAGATCTATGATTTGATGACGTTGCACAATACCAATCATGTGTGACTTTATCAAACCAGCATGAAGATCTATGATTTGATTTTACACATCAAAGAGCATCTCAAATTGTCTCCTTCGGTTGAGTTTGCCCAACTTCCAGAGCTATTAGAAGAACAAACTCAGAACCTCCCACAGGAACTTCAGCAAATTAAGGAAACATTAGAAGCACAGCCTTCGTTCTGCAAGCAGTTCCCATGGCGGTCCTGCTCTAACCGGCTGTGCAGAGATAAAGCTTATCGACGAACCTTTTATAGTGGGACAATAGGAAGCCTTTTCATTTATTGAATATTCGGTTATGAATATGCGGAGGCTAAGAATATTGGC
>APFE031334188.1:0-17404 GCA_000404065.3 Pinus taeda | reverse complement strand
CACATCCACACTTATTGCTTTGATTTTCTTTTTATTCTTAAAGAACAATGTCTTGGTTTGATAGCCAATTTATGACACAATCATTCACTCGATTTATAACTTTGCTGAACAAGCTGGCTCGTGATGAGACCCCTTGCCTCTTGATTGTAACAATCGTGAGTCATTGCTCTGTTGTGGTATGCAGTATTTGGCAAAGTCAGCAAGTTATAATATCTGTGATTATGATAAGTCGGCTCGTGATGAGACCTCTCATTCTTTAAGATGAAGTGTATCCTTGGATTGTTCCTCTGAAAGTTGTGATTTCCTTAGCAGGGAGGAAGTCATTGTTTTCTTTAGATAGCTCTAGACGACAATTGTCGAGTTTTTGAACGTAACTGTTCTACAGAGAATCTTTATTGTGTTATTGATACCTTTCATTGCACTGATATAAAACAATTTCTTCACTAAAGGTTATTTTCATCAAACTTGATGAAGTTGAAACTAGTGTCATATCTAGGTTAGAGTCTTTAATTGTATCTTTCAATAATAAAGATCAATTTTCCAAAATATTTGCTATTTATACAAGCGAAAAATCAAAATTTGAAAGAGAGTTGGTGTCTTTTTTGTAAATGCCTAATGTAACCATTCACAACTGGTTTTATTATGAAAAAGAAAAACTATTACTCTACAAAAATAGAAGAATAACCTTCTATGGAAAATATTTATTAAGAATTTGTCCATTGACAGACAAAGAGTCTCTTTTACCTACTAAATCCTATAACACAAATGTCGATGGACCTAAGACTTCTACAATTTGAAAAGGACCAAGCCACATTCTTTGAAATTTTGTATGTCCCCTTTCTTCATGTGCCTTGTCCCATTTTAAAACTAAGTCTCCCATCTGAAAATCTTTTCTGGTCATTATATTTGAATCAAAAGAGGATTTTACTAGTGCTTGATGATGAGCATGCATTTTCTTAGCTTGTTCTCACTATTCTTCTAATTTGATTATTTCCATTTTTTTTAGGTGTAATGAGGAAGTTGGTACTTCATCAATGTATTTAACTAGAGACAAATAAGGAATTTCTAAATGAGTAGGAAGAACCACTTCTTTCCCATAAACTAAATTAAAGGGAGAAGTGCCGATGGAAGCTTTTCTCGTTATTCGGTCTGCCCATAAAGCGTATATTAAGGATTTATGCCAATTTTTATGATTTTGGTCTACTGTTCTTTTGATAATTCTGATTAGGTTTTTATTTCTAGACTCGGCTAACCCATTGCCCTGTGGATAATAGTTGGCTGAATATTTAAGTTTGAATCCTCTTTTAAGTCGAAATTCAGTCATTGCATTTCCAGAAAAGTATGATGCATTATCAAACATTAAAGTGGAAGGTAATCCAAACCTGGTGAGTATAAATTGATCTATGAACTCAATCATATTTTCAGCATTAGACGTCTTGAGTGCAACTGCTTCTACCCACTTCATAAAATAATATGTTGCTGTAAGGATATATCTATGCTGTTTGGAAGAGTGAGGAACAATCTCACCTATTATTTCCAATCCCCACTGACTGAAAGGTTGGTTGATGTTAACTGGTTGTAGTGGTAAGGATGGCTTCTTTTGTCTCCCAGCAGTAGTTTGGCAGACTTGAAATTTCCTCATGTAACTGTGCGAGTCTTTGAATAACGTGGGCCAGTAATACCCTGCACACAAGATTTTATGTGCAGTAGCATCTCTAGCATAATGTCTGCCTACTGGCCCATCGTGGAGTTCCTGCAAAACTTTATCAGCTTCAGATTTCTCAAGACATCTAAGGAGAACATAATCGTAATTCATTCTAAAAACAATATCATTTATGAGCTAATATTATTTGGCTTTCAACCTTAGAGCTCTTTTCTTAGTATGATCGAGGTATGAAGGAGCATATCCATTCTTAAGATAATAAATGATATCAGCGTATAATGACTCTTCATCGTTTAGGCTTACCTTGCACACTTGTACCTCTAAGAGGAATTTCAGAAATTTTGCGACGCTCCAGCCAAAATTTTGCAAAAGCCTTGACCTCTTACAATGTTTCTGGTTAATTTCTATGTCATATTCTTGTAAGGCAGTTACCCAATTGGCCCTCTTCTCACCCACATCCTTTTGTACTAGAATATTCCTTACCGCTCGAAGCGGTACTATAATTTTAGTATGGGTTTTGAGTAGAAAAGGTCTGAAGCATTTGATTGCTTTGAAAACAGCATAAGACTATTTCTCCACATCTGAGTAATTTAATTCAGCACCCTGCAAATTTGAACTGAAAAAAGAAATTAGTGCTTCTGCCTTTTCTTGATTCGTTTGAATGAGTATCGTAGCATATGACCTATCTGAGGCGAATGTGTATAAAATAAAAGGCTCTGAAAAATTCGAAGTTGTTGAAGATGGAGCATTAATAATAGCCTGTTTGATCAAGTTGAACACTTATTGTTCACCTTGGCCCCATTTAAAATTAGAGTTCTTTTTTATCATGGTTTGTAAAGGAGATACGATTCGTGAAAAATATGGAACAATTCTCTTTACAAAATTGATTTGACCAATGAAATATTGCATGGATTTTTTGTTATGAGGTAGGGATATTTCAGAAATTTCTTTGATTCTGTCAGAATCGATGTGAATTCTAGATTTTGACGCTATGAATCCTAGAAGTTTCCCTTCACTTAATGCAAAAAAAGATTTCTTTGGGTTAAGTGAAATTCCGTACCTTAAACATCGTTGGAAGATTTGTTTCAAGTCTTTGAGATGGTCACTTCGTTTCTTGGAGTACACGGTTATATCATCCAAATAAATTACTACAGATTTATTGACTAAACCTTTAAATGCAATGTCCATGGCTCTCTGGAATGTGGCACCAACATTAATCAAACCAAACGGCATCTTTCGATATGCATATGTGCCCCATTTAGTTCTGAATGTGGTCTTCAATTGATCATCAGGATGTACCAAAACTTGATTGTATCCTAAAAATCCATCCAAGAAAGACATTAATACTGAGCCTGCCACTGCCTGCAATATTTGCTCCATAGGTGGCAAGGGAAAATTGTCTTTTTGACAGGCTTTGTTAAGATTGCGAAAGTCAATACAAATTCTAATATCTCCGTTTTTCTTTCTGACAGGTACCATATTGGAGACCCATTTAGAATGTTTGATGGGAAAGATTATCTTGGCTTTCAACAACTTATTGAGTTCAGTTTTTATCTGATTTTCTAAGTTGGGATGAATATTTCTCAATTTTTTTTGGACAGGTTTCTCATTGTCGGTCATTGGAATAGTACGTTGGATGATAGAAATGTTGTATGTTTTGAGTTCATCATAGTTCCAAGCAAAAACGTTTTTGTATTGTCTCAAAAGACGAATATATGCTAGTTTTTCTTCAGGGGCTAGGCCAAGACCTAGATTTATGTTTTGGGGTTTTGCATCGATTCCTAGGTTTACTAATTCATAATTCAAAGTTGAACTTTGGAGATTCGAATTGGTAGACCTTTTAAACCGATCTTTCAAATCGTACAGGTCTTCTAGCTTGACCACTGATTTAGGTATAACATTGCTAGTGCTATCTTGTTGTAATTGTCAATCATGTTGATCTTCGTCAAATATTTGTTTGGAGTAGGATCCTTCAAAAGTAAGGAAATTTATGATATCAGCATCGTCCTTGAATATTCTCCAATTTGTGATGTTATCAGGAATAGAAGGTCTAAAGATTAATTCTATTGAGAATCTATCTGGACTAAAATCTTTTGAAGGAATGAGCTTAGAAGCTACGTTAGCTAAAAGGTCAGCACTTGCATTCTGGAGTCTGGGAATTGATGAAATATTGAATGCTATAAAATGCTCAGTCGGATCTTGAACTAAAGATTGATAGTGTTTTAAATGACTTGATAAGAAATGTATAGTATTCCATACCTGTCTGACTACAATTTTAGAGTCTCCGAAGACTTGGAGGTACTTTATGTCTAGCCTGATTGCTTTGTACAACCCTTGGACTAAAGCCTCATATTCTGCTATATTGTTGGTACAATCAAATTTGAGCCTGCACGTTAGCATGATTTTATCTCCTTCTGGACTAATTAGCACGCATCCTGCTCCTGCTCCTTCGTTAGATTTAGAACCATCAAAAAATAATTTCCAAAACAAATATTTATTTACAGGTCTATCTAAAAAATAGATACATTTTGAACTATGTATTTGAGAAAAATTTTCGACTTGGGACAAAACAGAATGTTCTAAATAAGGTGACGTATGAGCATTAAAATTGCCGAGAAAAGAATCCACTGAGTAATTGCCAATTATGCTACTGTTATATGCTACTCGTTCATTTCCCCCTCTAATTCCGTTACTATGTACTTCTAAAGTAATTCTCGTTCAACTTTTATTTGATTTGGCTTACCATTGTAAAGCAGCCACATGTGTGACCAGTCAATTGCGAAGTATCCATGCAGTTTTTCTGACCAATCCCTGCTAAGAATTAAGCCATAAAATTCAGGGATATCAACGACTAAAATGTCAATAACTTGACACACCTTCGGGTTGGATGACAGCCTTATGGTTACTTTATTTAGTTCGCCAATGACTTTGACTTGAGATCGATCCAGCTGAACTATGCGAACAACGGATTTCTGTGGTTGAACTTTTAATTTTGTGCATATGGACTTTGGTAAAATATTCGATGAAGCACCTGAATCCACTAAACAATTTTGTACATTTTTGTTAAAAATTTCATAAGTAAGGAGAAAAGGGGGAGTATGAGATCTCGATCTTCCTCCAATTAAAGCGATGTCATTTGGATCAATCTTGTTAGTCGTATTAGTTGGAGGTCCTTCCATGTTCTGAGAAGCTTGAAAATTACAGCGGCAGGCAAAGGTGCAACTGGCACAACATGTAATTCTTTCATCATTATCTTTTGTTGATGCTTTAGCTTGCTCAATTTGTATAGAGTGATGTTGGCCCTAGTCTTTTTCATGTCTTCTATAATATTTTACTCCATTTCATCCGAAACGATCAACGTTTTATATGGAGTAGGTGAATCTGTTTGGACTAGGCTAGTTTGAGTCGTTTTAGATGTCGTTTTCTTTGTTGCGACTTTATCCTTTGTTGCAGAGCTTGCGCTCTTTGGTTTTGGGGTATTTTTGGGAGGATCAAGATGATTTCTACTTCGTGTGTTAACTGGGAATACTTCTTGATCTTCCTCTCGTGGGAGGATGAAATCCCACATTCCATGTAATTCTACAACTTCTTCATCATCGATTTTCCCTTCAGTGGCAATTTCCTCTTCCTCTTCCTCAGATTCAGCATTTGTTATAGCATTGGGTGGCCTTGAATCTGTTGACGGGCTCTTTTAAAAGCTTTGTAGGGCCTTTTTGAAGAAGTTTCCGCTACTTGCTTTTTTATGTCAACCATTTCATTGGACATGGTCTTCAGAACTTTTTGCAATCCCTCCAAATCGACTGGATCTTTTGCTTGTTTCTTCTTGGACTCTTCTTTGAAGGTGACCTTCTTAGAATTCCATTCTTCTATCGCAGATTTCTTCTCTAAGGCTATTATACGCTTCTCTACTACTATGGCTTCTTTCATGTTTTCGGCTAGGGTTGTTTTATTAGCCCTGTCCACGAAGATTGCTATGTTTGATGGTAATGCAGTGATATACCATTCACATTGCACTTCCTCGCTGGGCTGGGAAGTAGTAGGAATTTTGTTTAGAATTTTATTGAAACGTAGATTGAAGTCTTTGATAGGCTCTCTAGATTCGGCCCTAAGGTTGGATAGGTCGTTGATTAACATTGCCGTAGACCTGTCGTCACCAAAATTGGTTAGGAATTGGTCTTGGAAGATGTCCCAACTAGTAATAGATCAAGAGGGTAATGAGAAATACCACGATCCAGCTGTTCCTTGTAGAGTATAAGGAAACAGTTGAACAACAGCATCTTCGTTGAAAGAATAACTTCAACGTAAATCACATGTAGATAGACATTTGTCGACGCGTTTCGAACCAACAAGTGTGGTTCATCGTGAGGACAAGTTGAAGAAACAGATCCAGCTACACCTGTTAATTAGTCTGAGAAGAGAATCCAACGACTATATTCGACCATAGGACCCAGGTCAAATTTATATTAAAATTTTTATCATTATTACTATTATTGTTATTATTATTATTAATTTTTTTTTTTTAGTATTTAAAAATTATTATTATTATTCTTTTTGATAATATATAATTAATCATGGAAATAAGTAAAAATAGGGCCAAAATAAATATTTCCATGATATGTATTCATAATATATTAAAAAGATAATAATAATATAATAATAATTTTTAAATAGTAAAAAAAAAAATAATAAAATAATAATAATAAAATGATAAAAATTTTAGTATAAATTTGACTTGGGTCCTATAGTTGAATATAGCCATTGGAGTCTCTGCTCAGACTATTTAATAGGTGTAGCTGGATCTGTTTCTTCAACTTGTCCTGACGATGAACCACACTTGTGGGTTCGAAACGCGTCGACAAATGTCTATCTACATGTGATTTACGCCGAAGTTATTCTTTCAAGTATTATGGATCACAGAAGCCTCAATTCAACTAACAACATCTTCATTAGTAACCTCGTTGAGATTAATGGAGAGCATAAAGTTGTTTATGTGCTCTTCTACTAGCATGCCTGCCTCGAGATTGAACTTAGGCAGCCATTTCTCAGGATGGGCCAGTATTTGACTCAAGGGTGCAGGCATTAAGACTACCCCAGGGTTGTTCCATGGAGACTGGGCCATTGCTGAACTGCTAATAGGGGGATTTGCAGAAGATGATCCCTGTGTTTGGGAAGATGAGGTTAATATGATCGCAGATGATTGAGGAGGAGTTGTAGGGATTTCACTGGGTGGATTGATAATGGTCTGGAGTGGAGGAGTGGATGGTTGACTTCGGGGTGGAGAGGTTGAGATGGATGATGTTGATGAAAGAGTCTCGCTGTTGGACCCTTTAGGTGACTTCCTTGCTCTTTTCCTTTTAGGAAGAGGTAATTCGATTGGCCGAACACCAAACTTTTCACTCTTTAATCTGGTCAGGGGATGAGAAGGGTTATACTGTGAAGTCATGCTGCCCTGAGATTTATTATATCTTTGAGGGGAAATGGAAAACCGTTGAAGTTTGTGAATCAGAGATTCGACTTCAGGAGGTTCAATAACCGATTGTTCTGAAATGTCAGGATTTGTAGCAGCGGTTGATGCTCTGACGACTTCTAACTTTGGATTTAAGTGTAATGGAGAAGTCGGGGGAGATGGTGAGGGTGATTTACTCTCAAAATGGTATTTTGATTTGGATTTACTTTCCATTCATAGTTCATACCCTCCTTCTAGTGCCAAATATGTTGAAGGCCCTGAAAATCAAGTCAACAACAAGGGGGATACCCGCTCGGTCTGGACCTTGGTTGGCAGCTCCTTATCCATTTGGTATAGCGGGTCCGACTGGGGATATGGGACCAGTTTCCCAATTCAATGTGTGTGTGTGAGAAAGATGGGTATTTCTATTCTAAATGGAATACTTCGATCCTAATTCTAATCTAATGCTATGCTATTGTATTCTAATAAACAGAAAAACATAAAAATTTATGCTAACCCAGGGTGTGATCTTTCTTCTATGCAATCTAAAAATATTTCAAACAATAACTGGTAATAAAGATCATTCAGTTATTATAAGAAAAGAATTCAATAAAGATGAACTACTTCGTATAAGAAGTTAGACGAAACAGTTGTGAAAACTTATCGCATAAATGAGCTATTCATACACTAAACATAAACAAATGGTTATCACCATACAAAAGTGCCAAATGATAACTCAGGAATCCATGCTGTAATATATAAAAAACTGAAAACTGAATATCACTTTAATGCATAAGCAGAAATGGTTAAGAGATAAAAGTACCATTTATAACTAGTCCTACTCATGAGCTTCAAGCGACAATTGATTTATCTCTCCTTGATTTAACATCCACTAAGAGTACAGAAGTGCAACATCAGTAGCAGATATCAAATGCAAATATCAAATAAACCTCGTTCCATTCATCCACCAAAACCTCCTCTGAGGGTGCAAAAGTGCATGTTCTGAGGACAAGTTTTTGATAAATTTCTGGACCCTTCTGTAAATGCATGAGAAGGGTTTAAATACTACTAACTAAATAACATATTTATAGAAATTGAGGATTCGGTTTAAATGATTGTCCTCTTTCTAAGTAAAAATATTTCTAAAATTAAATCTAATATCTAAATATTTCTAAATTTGCTCCTTAATGTCACAAGCATTCAGTATTTTCCTGAGTGGAGTCGGCTGAATGTCTTCTGTCTTTGGTTGAGTTAAGCAAACAGAATCGGCAAGAGCTGGCATTATCCCCTCAGTAAAATTGATGATATATTTGAGAGTCATCCAATGACTATGTGGCATTACAATGTATACCTGGTAAAAATCCCATTTCAACTTGGTTAACCCTTGGTCTGTTTCTGCTTTTCCTTTAGTTTTCTGATTCTAGTTTGTTTCTATCGCTGCTTTCTTGCAATTTTTGGGGCTTGCAGGTGACTGAGTAATTAGGAGCCTTCCTTTTTGATCAGGTTTTCTTAGCGATGCGCGATTAGTGCTTCAGAAACTGCCCCTGTTTCTTGATCTGGGCTTCCCTGATGCGTTTTTCGCTTCTTGCGTCTTTTTCTCTTATTGGGTATAAAGCTCAAAATTTGTAAAAATAGTGATTCTGTGAGCTCTTGACCCTGAGCATTAAACTTTCTGTTTCTGTTATCAGCATTGTTCAGTACCCATTCAACCATGGCTATATATGAGAAATATGTTATGGATGCCTCAGAAGAGTCCTGCGGCTCTTTCTCTCCCTTAAGTGGATTAGGTGTGCCTTCCAAAATGGACATTGGAGTGCAGCCTTTCCTCCTCATAGTTTTTTGCATATTGACTTGTATAACACTTTGTCCTTTGTTCCTATAGTTTATATTTGAGGTGGAAGTAATGATAAAAATAATGGCAAGAAAACTTTAGATGCCGAAGATATGCAAAACATGCCACCTTACGTGAACTAGTTCTTCGAAATACACAACACCATACTTCATTAACAACTGGGAACAACTCATTAATTTGCATTAAAATGCATGACTAGTTCTTGGCTTAGAAAAAGTTTTCTCGAATAATGATTCAAAACCAACTGCGATGGAGAGGTCCTGCGATTTTGCTTTGCGATATCGCAGATCGCTATATCGCATTATCACAATTTCATCATGTTGTTCTATCGCAAGGTCACAATATCACAATATCGCAACATCGCAACTTCGCAGTATCACAATATCACAATATCGCAGATCGCTTAATCGTTATAATCCTTATGTGTAATTCATGTTATTTTTGTGATCCGCGATATGTGATATCGCATATCGGTGATTTTAAAGTTTTTTCAAGGTGAGTGTTTCTTTAATTCATGCGATGCGATGAAGTTTCACGTCACAATCTCGTGTTTTTTATCATTTTAGCTCATTAGAAGGTACCCTATCATTCTTTGTGTGATGCGATATCTCTTAAGGAGTGAATTTATTTTCTTCATTATGAAACTTAGGTTTTTAGATTCTTTAAAGGTATTTTCCTAAGTCCATGATGTTGTAAGTTTTATCTAAAAGGAAATATAACATTAATTGATTTTTTAGACTTTTTACTGAGGGTCCCCACTTATTTAGTATTAGAAATAACACTTCATAAGGAGGGGGGTTGTTGGTGGCCACAACAGGAGCAAAGAGGAATGTAGCTCATGGAGATTCAAAGTTGGTTATCAATTAAATTAAAGATGTGTATAAAACTAAACACCCTAGGATGAGGGCCTATAGGAAAGTTATCCTAGAAATGCTGCAATTATTTTGAGAATATGACTTATCTATGATTCCTAGAGAGAAGAAGATGATAGACAAGGGAAATTTTAAGGATGGACAATTTTCTTGAAATTTAAAAACATTGGCAAATCTCACTAATCCGTAATATGCAAACTATACAATGTTTATTGATATATTTGTAAAATTATTCAAATTTATAATGATTTTATATATATTCTCTATATAATGTTGGCGATTTTAAGGTAAAATAATTTTATATTTTATAATTTGGGTGACTCATATTTTATAAAAAATGGAAATTGGCGAATATTTTTTGTGGAAAATTCATGGAAAATTAGCCAACTGGGGGAACCTTAGCCCCTAAATGTTTTCGTGATAGATGATGCATTGGCCACCTCAACTAGTGTGTTTAAGATTCCCATATATCCCAATAGGAAATATGAAATAGAAGTTAAAAGTAGGCTAGGAGTCCTAGATAATGGGAAATATTGGAAAGTTTTCAATGATGAAAATCAAGTTGAATTTCTTTTGTAAATCACTGAGGAATTTTCCAATTTGGATGTAGATGTAAAAAATTATTTTAGTGAGAATGAAAAATAGATCTTGGGTTCATATTTAGATTATTTTGAGAATCAAATGACATATATGGATGTTATACATTTTAACAACAATATAGTTATGAGAGTGTTAGTTCCTCTTGAGAAGTTATTTGACCAAAATGATGTAGCAAAGAATCCAAAAGTAGTTCCCACTGCAAATGAAGTAGAAAACTACAATATAGGGACATAAGAACAACCTAAGATTGTAGATAGTTCAATATCCTTAACTCCTAAAGACAGAAAGAAATATCTTGATCATATAAAAGAATACTTATATGTTTTTGGATGGGGATATGAGGACCTCAAAGTATATTATAGGAGTATCATTCAACATACAATCCCAATCAAGAAGGAAAAAAAAAGTTCAAACAAAAGTTGAGAAGAAAAGAAACCTTGTTTCTATCTCTTATTTAAAAGGAATTTAGAAAATTGTTTGATGCGAAAATTATTGTTCCCCTAAGTTTTTAAAAATGGATTTCCAATTTGGTCTATGTGAGGAAGAAAGTGGGTGAGATAATGCTTTGTGTAGATTTGAGAAACCTCAACAAGGTGTCTTTAAAACATAGTTACCCCTTGCCTAAGATGGACCATATAGTGCAAAAGGTGGTTGGCTTAAGGATGTTGTCCATGCTTGATGGTTTCTCAAGATACAATCAGATCTTGGTGCATCTTGATGACTAGGAAAAGACAACTTTCATCACTTCATGGGGTACCTTCATGTATGCCAAAATTCCCTTTGGACTGATGAATGTTGGGGCCACCTTTCAAAGGGTCACGAATATTGCATTTGATGATGAGAAGAACAAATTCATCGTGGTTTATCTTGATGATATCATGGTGTTTTCTAAATCTGATTTTAATCATTTGTAGCATTTAAGATAGGTTCTTGAGAAGTGTAGAAGGTATGGAATATCCATGAATACAAAGAAGTCACATTTGTAGTGGAGGAGGGAAAACTGTTGGGACATATTTTCTCAAAGGATGTTGTTATCACTTAAGAAATGAATTCTAAATTCTAAGCATTAGTTCTATTCCGAAGGATTGGTGTTAGTCTTGGTCTAGTCTTTCCATGGCTGCTTTAGTGTCTAAGATCTAGAAAAGAGTCTTATTGGTATGGTCAAATAGGGTCAACACTCCATTCTTGCCCATCACTGGTCCCACATCACATATAAATTCCATGTGTCAAACTTGTGTCAAGGTTTTCATGCATTACAAAACTTAGGATTTTTTGTAGCGCAAAACCCAGAATTTTCATTGAACTAGGAGTTTTTGTAGCACGCTACGAAACCCCTGAAAAATCGTGTTTCAACATAAAAGTCTTTGTTTTCTGCTTTTACTAGTCACCTTCCAGAAGGGTTCCTGAGCAACTGAGAACTCAATTTTGAAAACTGAAAGAGGATTTTCTTTATAACATACTATAATATAGAAACCTCTTTCAGTTTCTTCAAATTAATTTTGAGGTGGGAGGAATTTATGGTTAAACTTGCACTACAAAACGGCTGAAATTCAAGCTTTATCTTTTGGTTTTAGCAGTCTTTTTCAAGATCCGTTTCTGGTCACAGGAAAAGTTATTTTAGAATTTTGAAGGATGTTTATTTTCATAAACTCTCCAGCTAAAATAAACTATCTCACTTTCTTCATAAGTGTTATCATTTTGGAGATACTAAGCTTTCCTTGAAACCCTAATTTCAGAGAACAAATTTTTCTTGTTTTACACGTGTTTTTCAAGGATAGATTCTGGACAGCTGGAGCAGTTTTTTAAGAAACCAAGAGATTTTTTTGTTATAGACATCATGGAATACAAAAACCTCCTTCAATTTCATAAAATATTTCATCGATAAGAAGATAAAGGCTCTGTCCCACGTGCCAATTTTCAAGGATCCTAAATCTAAAAACAAGGAAACATGTTCCCTAATTTCTAGGGTTTGTCATCAGCAGCAAGATGACAATGTGGGAGGCTTCATCAAATTCGACTTCATGAGGTTGCAATTGTTAAAGAATGCTTTAAATGTTTAAATAAGGTTGTTGTAATCATAATAAGGAGTTACACTCCTAGTTGTATTATGTCTCTAGGACTGTTAGTTAACAGCTAGTTGTAATTAATAGCTTGTTTAAGTATCAATAGGTGTCAGGTCAAGTGAAATTCGAATTCCCCTCATGATGGAGGAAGGAATACAAGCTTGTAATGAAATCTATATATGAAAAGTGATGTAATGCACTAGGGGATGGAAATTTTTCAATGAACACTCATATTGTGCTTTTGTAGAAGACTGTGTTTTAATGTAATACAGTGATTTGGCTTTGCTCCTCAGGATTCAGAAGGAGTTCAATGTTTAAATTGTCCTATGGTTGTCTTAATTTTATTTATTGTAGTATTATGAATGCATGATTACTTATAATTCATTGGCTATGCTCTAACTTCCTTCATGTATTTGTAGACTGTGTCTTCCTACATATTTCTAATGTGTTACTGATATGTTGAATTCCACATGCCCTGACTTCCATACAAAGTTAATATTATTGTCATATTGAAGCATTTCTTGACTCCATAAGCCCAATGGATGTTTATTGATCATGTTCAACCATTCATATTTCTTCACTTGTTTTATAGAGTTAGCCATCTAGTCTTTATCAAAATCTTTAACCTAGTGAGAGAGCCCTCTCAGGTTGAGGAGGCTAAGCCTTAGCCAAAAGTTGGTTTGAAACAGTTATTCAAGGTCTACCTGATCAAAAACCTATCAGGGTTTGGTTTTTTGATAACAGATGTCATCAAAGTTGATCCAAATAGGGTTGTTTCAATTTCAAAAATTGACATACCAAGAAATAAGAAGGAGGTGCGTTTATTTTTGGGGAGAGTCAATCTTTTGAGAAGATTCATTCCTAAATTAGAAGAAATTATTAGGTATTTGACTAATATGCTTAGGAACGAAAGTGAAATCATATGGAAAATTGAAACAAAGAAATAATTTGAAGAGGTAAGGAAGGCCTTGTCTAGTGCTCCTATTTTAGCTAGGTCCTAGTTATACTAAATATTTCATTATTTTGTGTTTGACATTTGAACACACAATTAAAACAGTGGTTATGGAGAAAAATTGACAAGGAAATGAGCAACCCATAGCCTTCTTTAGCATAGGTTTGAGATATTCTTAATTTAAATATAATATTATGGAGAAGTAGATATATGCATTAGTTAAATCTTTTAAACATTTTAGAGTTTATGTGTTTCCTTCACATGTGATAACCTATGTTAAAAATGTTGTTATGAAGGACATTCCAATGTAACTTGATACTGAAGGTAGAAGAGGTAGATGGATAACATCCATTCCCGAGTATGATGTGGATATTAAGCCTATTAAGATGATAAATGGTCAAGGATTGGCTAAGTTGATGTTACATTCAAATATGAGTGTGTTGTACATAAATTTCATAGTTGTTTTGTCCAATGATAACAATGCATAGCCTTCTCAATAACTATCTAAAAAGTTTCTCTCCTCTCCATGGTATGATGAAATAGTTTATGTTTTACAACATTTACAGGTTTCCCAAGGGATGACAAAAACAAAGGAAAGATTTCTAAAATTGAAGGTTGTAAAATTTTACAATTTGAATCAATTTTTGTATTGGAAAGATTCAGGAGGTGTGTTGTTAAATTGTTTCTTGCAGGATGAGGCACAAAGTTATGGAAGACTTTTACAAATGATATTTTGGAGGCCACCATTTTTAGAAAGCCACAACAAAGAAGATTCTAAGAGTTGGTTTTTATTGGATAACATTATTTTTTGATGTTTATAAAAAAGGTATCAAGTTGTCATGAATGCTAGATCTTTGAAGGAAAGAGGAGGACTTTACCCTTACCTTTGAAACCAATTGAAGTTGAAGCACCTTTCCAACAGTGGGTTATGGATTTCATTAGGGAAACTCATCCATCGTCCTCAACCCAACACAAATGGATCTTGACAGCCATGCATTATTTTACAATGTGGATAGAAGCAATACCAACTAGGCAGGCAACAAATATAGTCATCATACAATTTCTAGAAGGTTATATTCTCTTGAGAGTTTGGTGTCCTCATAGAACAATCACATATAACATTGTTGCTTTGAACTCTAAGAAACTAGTTGATTTTTTTCACAGATATCATATTCTACTTAGTCACTCTACTGCATGTTACCCACAAGGTAATATTCTATCTGAATCTTCTGACAAGAGGCTAGAAAATATTATAAATCAATAACTACAATAAAATAAGAAAGCATGGCACAAAATTTTTATTTATGCATGTTGGGTTGATTAGGTAAATACTAAAAAGTCAATTGGTATGCCACCTTTCCAACTAGTGTATAGAACATATGTGGTTTTCCCTTCTTCCTTGGGAATTCCAGTAATGAAATTATTGCAGGAAGTAGATATAGAACTAAATGACATGCAAAGGAAGATAAATAAAATGATTTGATTATAGTAAACCAAAAATGAAGTGCATAATAATACTCAAGCAATTCAGGACACAATTAAGAAGAGTTTTGATCAGAGGACAAAGGTTGAGGATTTTTAGGCTGGTGATTTGGATTTGAAGTGGGATGCTAGAAATGAAGACAAAGATAAACATGGAAAATTTGGAAACCTTCGGAAGTGACCATTCAAGGTTGTAGCATTACATGGAAGTAATTCTTATCGGTTGAAGGATTTGATAGGAGAGTTTCTTGCTAGAGGGCCAGTAAATGGCATGTTGCTAGAGCATTATTTTACTTGAAAATTGATGATTTTTTTAATTTCAATGTATGTATCAATACAATTTTTAGTACTATAGGCGCGGGAAATTGTCACAAGAATTTGAAGCTCAAAGAGAAGAACTTGATATTTTGATGGTCTCTTGCCATTTTTCATAATGTAATAATTCTTAAGTCTATTTTGAGTATGTTTTCAGTAGTTTGAGTCAAGATAAGGAGTAAATAATCCCAATGGTTAGCCATGTGGTCTATGGTGTTCTTGGACCCTCACAAGGAGGATGTCATCCCCATTAGTGCTAGTGTTAGTATGCTATAATTATAGTAGTAAAAAACAACTTTTCCTTCAAATTATTTTGGAAAATGTACATAGGTCTTATAATGATCTTATAGAAATCAAGCTATTTGCCTTAGTATAGAATCAAAGTTTCATTATTGAATGTAATTATGTCAAAGAGTGTGAAGGATTATGAAAATAGTCATTGATATCATAAGAGGTTGAGTTAAATGAGACTAGGGTCATGATTCACCAAAAATCATGAGTAAGGTCATAGTGTCATGTTTTATCGTCATTAGCACATATTTGTAGGGTCACTTGGGTCAGTTATATTTTTAGATCACAACTCTCCATGACATCACATTCGTACTACAATTAGGAGAATAACAATTTTCTTCTGGCAACTATTGCATTTTATGATTCAGGTTCAAAGATTGTCATCATCATTCATGAAATTCGAACTTAGCCAGCTTGGGAGTTCAAATGCTTGATTAGCTTCCAAAAGAAACACAAAGCCATTCATTTTTCCATTGAGAGGTTGTTGAGAATCACTTAAGGTTCATTGTGCAAGGGGGGTAGGGGACGGGTTGCGCTCACAGACACATGGTGCACTTTCCAATTGAGTGGTGAAATTTCTTATCTAGGTGTCAATTCTTCATTTTCTAAAGCCTTTGTTTTGCATGTGGTTGAAAATACTCCAATGTGTTGAGGAAATGCATTGAAGCCCTACAAAATTTAAATTTCTAGATCATTGTATCTCCTAGAGAATACACTACGTTTGGCCTTTGCGTTGCGTATTCATGTTCTTACCTGACACCAAACACCCACAGTCTGCTTTCCACCTTGATATTGAAGACTCGCATATCATGCAAGTGATTTGAAACTTTATACCTAGTTGTTTCTTTTCTCTGAGGTCAAGAAGCATTTTTTCCTGCATGCATTGGGATTTTGATGTTGTGTTTGTGTTTTTTATTTGCCACTGTGACAAAGAAAACACTAGTTGTTGTTTTTAGTTTGGGAGATGATTTGTGTTGTTTGAGTTTTCCATGCAGAGTTTTCATTCTGCAATGTCATAAAACCTTAATCTACGCTCCATTTCATCATTAATACCTCATTTTTTGTTCTTAATTTATATACAACAAGTTGCATTCAAGGTGTTAGTGTCAGTCTTTACAGCCTTCCTCCAGTGATCAAATGTGCTCTTACATAGTGATTTTGAAGTGTCAAGGTCAAATTTTGTCATTTCAGTGAGTCTTCAAGCAAAATTTGGTCACTAGGCATTATGTCTAGGGTTTGCTTTCACTCCTTCTAAAGTTGTCCAAATGGCGGTCTATGTCATCATTAATCTGATTCTATCATCATTTATAGGGTTTTCATTATCATTTCAGTGTCTAATGAGTCATTTTACATCTTGTTCATGCTTCAGTTGTGCCTTGGCAAGTTCATTTCCCTCTCCTAGGGTTTTGAAGGTAATTTCTCTTGGATGGTCAAATCATCGGCAAAATTTGTTTCCTGATGTTCGTACACCTTCCCCTATCCTTCATGTACCTTATCATACACTTCCCAACACTCAGATTCCCCAAAATCCTCATTTTTCCACAAACCCTAGTTTCTAGCTACAACCTGGCAATTTTCTAGGTTTGGCCTGTGATTTGCCCTTTTGGACCCCTTCCCCTCACTCAATCTCTGATATTCCACTTTCCCCTACTTCCTAACATCCCTCCCCACTCCCAAAAATTTCCCCAAGAATTTAGAAGCCCCCTATCCCCTTCATTTCGCTTCATTTCGACAAAATTCCTTGTTTCACACATCGGGGCAAGTTTCACTCAAATGATGTTTCAGAGCAGTCAGAGATGCATTTTGGAAAACTGAGAGAGGTTTTTGTCCAAAACATGCCAAGGAAGAAAAACCTCCTTCACTTTTTA
>APFE031334168.1:0-10711 GCA_000404065.3 Pinus taeda | reverse complement strand
ATTAAACAAGTATGCAATGTATTAGATCGAAAACCAGAGGTTCTGTTCAAAAACGTAACTGTAAACAATAGTATATGTCTGTATGTATGTAACCGATCCCAGGTCTTGGCCTTGTCTTTTAATTACATAATTGCATCCCTTGAAAAATGGATGCCTATCCATAGCAGCTGTTGCTGCGTTTGGTAAATCAAAACACGGATATATTCCTCATTGTCTTATGCATAAATCAAAAATCAAAATAGGAAACAACTTAAAAGCGAATGGATAAAAACTGAATGCTGTTGCTGTCTTTTGTGCCGACATGCTAGGGTTGACTGAGCGTTGACTGTGCTGATTGGAGGAATGTTTCTAAGGCAGAGTAGGTGTTTGTCCATGTTTGGACATTCCTCTTTTCGTCCATGCCTTCCGCTCCTACCTAGCTGCCATGCCACCTGTCACATGATAAACCATTTACAGGTTTTTAAGACTTCCTGTAGTGATTTAGGCCTAAAATCCTAGTTTGTCAACACAAAACCTCTAAATCAATTAATATGCATGTCAAAAACTATAAACTATTAAATTAATTAAATTCTAAGGCATTTGAGGAATGGATGATGAGAAAAAGGTAGGAAATGGTCATGTTTTGGAATGGGAAAAAGGGCTTAGAATGGTACCAACATCTCTCCCCGACTTAATGACTTGGCATGTCCTCATGCCAACCCTGATGTGCTGCCTTTGAACTCAATTCCTGTCTGTACCTCTGCCGCCTTGAGTAGTGTGTCAACGTTCTTCTTCTTTATCTGGACATCTTCTTGGTCGTGGAGCTCCTGTTTCAGCCTTCGGTACTTTTCTTTTAGGGTTTTCTTCTGGCTGTACCACTTGGTGGCCCACTTGCAGATGTCGGTCTGCTCTGTTTCCAGCTCACTAACCCGCTCTTTCAACTTGTCATGTTTCATTTGAATTTCCTTTGTCTGGGTACGGAGCATTTGATTTTCCTTTTTAATGACCCTTTCTAACATGTTGGCTTCCATGAGCTCCTCTTTGAGTTTTTCAATTTGCCGCTCTAATTTCCTCTGTTTCTTACCAGGAGGAGGTGGAGACCCTTTCTCAGGCTTATTATGGCTCTCGACTTCTGCATCAAATCCCGGGGGTGAGTGGCTCTCGACATGCACATCGGCTTCTGGTGCTGGTGGTGAATAACCACTGCTTTGAATGTCCATTTGTTCAGGCACATTAGACTCTTCTTGCAGCTGAACTTTTGCTGCCCTCCTCGACCTTCTTGAGTAGGTGGTGAACACCTTGTCTTTTTCTGCTCTTTTCGCCTCTTCTTTCCTCATCTGTCGGGTTCTTACAGTGCTCACAGGTATCTTATTGGCTCCGGAGGAGGCCGGAATATCCTCATTAACATCTCTTACAAACCCTGGGTCCTCTGGCGATTTTTCTCTTTCTTCCTCGTCTCTAATCTGATTGGCCGTGAGGAATTCTTTCCATGTCTTTCCTCGTCTCTGCATTTCGTCTTCGATGAGGATTCTAATTAACCCGAAGTGGTATAAACTCTTATCCTCATTCCCTCTTTGTTTCTGAACAGCTTTAGACATTTTAGTTAAACTTTGTAGCAAAAAGTATGGCAAGCTAATAGTGCATTGTTTCTTGATATGCAGCAGCAGTTTTATATGGTACAAGTAAACGATACTATAGCGGCCTTCACAGGTCACGAACTTCTGAAGGATATAAACCATCTCGTCCCAAGGGTGAACGAGCCAACTGCGTGGGACTCCCTTCTTCCAATTCACTGATGAAACCCGTGACCTGGACATAAATTGGGTCCATGATTTTTCCTTAAACTGCTTAGTTTTAAAGTATTTTTCACCCTCTGGACTAACCCCTGTTGCTTGAGCAATGGTGTCCTCTGAGACTCTAAATGAGAAGGTGCCTATCAAGGCCTTCTCCCCATTGAAGGTGAATGCAAACTGTTTGGCAACTTCCTCGTTGCTTCCTCTAAATTTTTCTAGGAATGGTAACCACTGTATGTCCCTGAGGATTGAGATACAGTCCTTGTGGTATTGAGAACTGTCAAATGTCTTTGGTTCGACCCGACTAGTCATTTTGGCGGAGGGTCGGGCTTCCTATCTTATGAATTTTAACAATGAGGTTGAATTGTTACCTGAGAAAATCGCTCACCTACTGCTCACTGTGCTGTTGGGTTGATTTGATATGGAGCTCGACGGGGTTCGAACTCTGTCCTCGGTCCTTATGCTTGTGGAAGCTCATGCACCAACGCCTGTGGTTGAAGTTTAACACCACCGTATACAATCCTGATACCACTGTGTATAATCCCGGGAGTACATAAACGACCACTGTTTTTTTTAAATGAGCTTAATGTATTAAATTTGAAACAGAGGAATGATGACCAAACGCACTTGTATGAACGTTGTGATAGGAGCGCCGAGAGGTGTGTGTACGTCGGGTGGTGAATCATCACTCGGCCATGCACTTGAATGAATAGGCCGACTGTCCTTTGCGTCGGAGAATGAATGACCCTTTTGATTAATATATTCTTTATTTGATTTTTCAAAAAGGGTATTTTGTTAATAGAATTCCCCAAAAATAATAACTTTGATTTTTCAAAAGGGATATTCCATTAAAATTTTTCAAAAATATAGCCATATGTTATGTTGGTATTCTTCTAAGGGATAAATTTAGAAATGAATATGGCGGTATTCGAAATGAATATGTAATGTTTAGGAGGGTATTTAAGTGAGGAATGTAATGGTTGTGGATATGGAATGTGTAGGAAGTATTAGAGTGAGGAGTGTATGCATTTGAGAGTAGGGAGTAGACTGGGGCAAAAGAGAATGTTAGGGAAATAAGAGAATGGGAATATGCCTTGGAATTAATTACTAACAGTCATAGCTATTAACATAACATAAAAATAATCTAGGACGTTATGTGTTAAAAACAAGGAATACATTACACTATTGGACTGCTGTGGCATTGACATTTGAGTAGAGCTAGCTGTGACTGTTGTTTGATTGCTTTGCTATGTAACAGGTCCCTTAAGGCATACACAGGTCCCTCTGCAGTGCTGAAGATGATCATGCACTTCTTTGTATGCATGCAGATGCTGCTAAGCTGAGTTGCTTGATTGATGAAGTCCTGATCCTAACAGGTCCCTTTGATATGTCTAAACAGGTCCCTTACTGTTGATATTCTGTTGGTGCTGAAAGCATAGTTTCTGTGAACAAAACAGGTCCCTCTTCATGATATTTACAACCAGGTCCCTCTGATAACAGGCAATAACAAGACAACTTATTCATTGAAGCCTAGAATGGTGGGGAGATAAAAAAAATGAATACTGATATGCTGATATGCTCCCCTCCCCCACAAAAGATTGTGACTTGTCCTCAAGTCAACATTCAGCTGAAAACATGAAACAATGCGAAAGAAAAAGAATTCGTACTTGCCAAGGAATTGGTTTTCAAGTAGGAATTCAAGGTTAGAGTGTGCCAGAATCTGGTTTTCACATCTAACCCATTTATTTGTTTTTTTTTATTTATTTATTTATTTATTTTTTTTTTTTTTTATATATATTTTTTTTTAAAACAAATTCAAGGAAATACTAAGGTAGAGAGACTGCAGCTGAGGGCTGCAGTAACTCAACCTCTCGTTGCTGAGAAACGGTGTGTAGAAAATCTTCTTTACTGATGGGCTTGGTGTAAAGTTTCAATCGATGCCCATTTACAGTGAAGGAATGACCTTCCCCATCAATAGTTGTAAGAGTTACAGATCCATTGTCATAAGCCTGGACAATTTCATAAGGGCCCATCCAGTGGGTGGTAAACTTGGCCTTGTGGTCTCTAAATTTAGAGTCGAAAGGAGGGCCCAGTCACCTTCCTTAAAGTGTTTCTTCTTTATATGAGCATCATGCCACTGCTTTCTGTGCTTTTGCATGAGGATTGTGGTCTCCTCCGCCTGCTGCCGCATCTCATCTAACTGGTTAAGTTGCTGGATCCTTTCTTTTTGTGCCGCATCCAAATCAATCTGTAAATCAGCATCTAGTTTAAAAGTGTGAATCTGAAACTCAATAGGAAGCGTGACATCCTTACCGTACACCAATTGGTATGGTGTGAAGCCCATAGTATCTTTCCAAGTAATCCTGTACGCCCAGAGAGCATCCTTAAGTTTTTCTTCCCAATTTTTCCTGTTCATGGCAACAGTTTTAGTAATGATCCCCTCCAAAGTTTTGTTTGTAGATTCCACTTGCCCCTTGGCTTGTGGATGATAGGGTGTGCTTTTCCTATGTTTGATCTTATACTTGTCTGTAATATCCTTGACTAACTTGGAGGTAAATTGGGTGCCTTGATCAGTTACTATCTCTCTGGGTACTCCGTATCTAACAAAAATTTCCTCAAACAAGAAATTGACAACTGTATGTTCAGTGGCTCTTACCAGTGCTTTTGCCTCAGCCCATTTTGTAACATAATCTGTACATACTAATATGTACTTCTTACCATTTGAAGATGGGTTGATAGGTCCGATGAAGTCCAGGGCCCATTTGTCAAATGGTTCCAGGTGAACTTGGGGCTGAAGGGGCATCTCATCGCTGGCGGTTGGCCTGCCCATCCTTTGGCAAATGTCACAACTCCTTACATACTTTTTGGCATCCTTGAAAATGGATGGCCAGTAGTATCCAAGAGTTAAAACTTTGAATGTTGTCCGCTTCGCTGCAAAATGCCCACCACACGGCTCATCATGGAAAGATTTTAAAATATCAAGTACCTCGTCATTTCTTACACATCTACGGATGATCATGTCATAGCCAGTGTAAAAGAGATCGCCATTGAGCCATGAATATCTAGCACTTTGTTTAACTAGTCTTTTCTTTTCTTTTGAGGTAAAGTGTGGAGGAGTCCTTCCCGTAGACAAGTAATTAGCCAAATCAGCATACCAAGGATTAATTATAGAAATGGCAAATAAATGTTCATCAGGAAAAGAGTCTTCGACAGGAACAACTTCACCTTGATTCTGCAATCGAGAGAGAAAATCTGCCACCTGGTTTTCTTTGCCAGGTCTATCCAACACGGTGATATTGAATTCTTGTAACAATAGCAACCATCTGGTAACTTTGCCACTGGTTATTGGTTTGTTCATTAAATGTTTTATGGCAGAATGGTCGGTATGCACAAAGACTTCATAACCAGTAATGTAATGGCGAAATTTGTTCACAGCATATATAATGGCAAGTGTTTCTTTCTCCGTGACCGTGTAGTTTAACTCCGCAGGGGTCAGATTCTTGCTAATGAAGTAAATAGCATAAGTGCAAGATTCTTCTTTCTGGCCTAACGATGCACCTACAGCAGTGTCAGATGCATCTGTAAAAATATGGAATGGCAAACTCCAATTAGGCCCTCTCAGGATTGGTGCTGTTGATAATTTATGTTTGAGTAATTCAAATGCATGTTGGCAATTTTCATTCCAACTGAAATTTACATCTTTGGACAGCAGTTTAAACAGAGGTAAGGCTAACTTGCTAAAATGTTCAATGAATCTTCGATAATAACTTGCGTATCCAAGGAAACTTCTTACCTCTCTCTGATTTTGTGGTATGGGTAAATCAACAATGATTTGGATCTTCGCTGGGTCAACTGTAATTTCTTGAGAGGAAATATAATGGCCTAACACTATTCCCTCATTCAACATCATAAAACATTTCTCATTACTGAGGGACAGGTTAGACTCAATGCATCTTTTTAAAACTCTCTCAAGGTTTTCCAATGCATGTTCAAAAGAATTGCCGTATACTGAAAAATCGTCCATATACACCTCAACGCAATCATGAATTAAGTCAGCGAAAATAGCTAGTACAGCTCGCTGAAATGTGGCTGGAGCGTTGCACAGTCCAAATGGCAGAACATTGTAGGCGTAAGTTCCCCAAGGACAGGTGAAGGTGGTTTTGTCCTGGTCTTCCGGGGCTATCCTTATCTGGTTATATCCGCTGAAACCATCCAGAAAAGAGAAGGATGATTTACCAGCAAGGGTGTCTAAGACTTGGTCGATGAATGGCAATGGAAAATAGTCTTTAAGCGTGGCTTTGTTTAGTTGTCGGTAATCGACACAAATACGCCATTTACCATTTTTCTTGGGCACCACAACCAATGGGGATACCCATTGACTGTCAGAGATAGGATATATAAAATTGACTCTCAAAAGTTTTTGTAACTCTTCTCTGACAATATCTTGAAGTACGGGGTTCATCCTCCTTTGCGGCTGCCTCACTGGTTTAATAGTATTGTCTGTGTAAATATGATGAGTACATGTGTCAGGATGAATGCCATGCATGTCGGTATAATCCCAAGCAAAGGTTGTCTGATATTTTCTCAAGAGTTGGATTAATCTGTCTTGTTGAGATGAGTCCAAATGATTGCCTATGTTCAAAGTTTTCCCTGGACTGATTTCTATAACCTTACTCTGAGTATTGGTGATGGATTGAACTGGAAAAATATCAAGAAAATTGGTTTGTAGAGAGTGGATGGTGCATGTCTCCTGAAAATTTTGAGCTAAAAGTATGTCTGCAGCATGATATTGGGCATGTCTCAAATCTTCAGAGATATCCGGTTGAGCAAGAAATAATTCTACCAAATCATTATTGTCATGTTCTTGGAAATTATAGATTTGGTCAATGCTGAAAAGGGGCTGTACTTCATCTTTGTCATTAAATTTGTCATCGAGCCACAAATTATGTGTAACTGCTGGTGATTGTGCTGATGGGTAGAGGGTAAGTTGTTTCCGCTCTGTCCCTCTAGAGATAATCATGTTGCCAGATCGACAACCTATAAATGCATCAGCAGTTGCTAACCATGGCCTACCAAGAATGATAGGGTGTCCGCCTAAATTAGATTTGGGTTGAAGGACTAAAAAGTCCACCGGATACTCACAAGAGTCCAGTGAGACAATTACGTCCTCTAAAATCCCTTCAGGAATCACTTTGGACCTATCAGCTAATTCAAGAACGATTGTTGTATGTTGCAGATTGGTAAGCTGAAGTGTTCTCATGGTTGCTAAGGTCATTACATTAATTGCAGCTCCAAGATCGATCAGAGTGTTTGGAATTTGTATGTTGGTAATAATGGTGGTTACTTTAGGAATACCAGGATCAACATACTTTTCTATGGAAACAGTATTGGTCATCAGTCCTGCTAAATGTCCTATGACATGAATAGTTTGAGGATCGATCTTTCTTCTAGCAGGCTTTTTGAGACACATGTCTTTGATGGCTTTAGTGTAGATAGGGATTTCTTTTATAGCTTGCAGTAATCGGATCTTTATGTAGAGATTTTTAAGCTCATCTAAGACATCAAATTGTGGTATGGCCAATGGAGGTTTGATGTGGACCAATCGGTCTGGAAAAGGTGGTTTCAATTGTTGCATTTGCTTATCAGTGATGTCAATGTTTGATTGTTTCTCGTTTATTATTTATTTTTCATTTTCTACATTTTCTTCTCGTTTTTCTATTACTGGAGACTCTCTCTGTAGTACTTTGCCAGACCTCAAGTTTATGTTCTGTAAAGGTAATATGGAATATGAAGTTCCTTCTTCTATATTATAGGCTGGCCTCTCTGCTCTATTATTCGGATTTGGGACAGTTTGAGCAGGAATTTGCGTGGGTCTGGAAGGCTGTGGGTTAGCTGAAAATTGGAGTTGTGGTGGATTTATTGCTGGAGGAGCAGGCAGTGCCTGTTGAGTAGGCTGGGGTGGATAACCAACTTGCGGAGGGTACTGCTGATATGGTTGAGGATGTGAGTACTGTTGGTATGGTTGTTGGTACGTGGAATATGACTGAGGATATGTAGGATAAGGTTGAGTATATTGTTGAGATGGTCTCCATTGTTGTTGTGGGTTGTTTGGGGGCTGCCATGGCATTGGTACATTCCATGAATTCTGCACATACATCTGATCATTCATAGGAAATTGCGAATTTTGATTTGGAAACATACCTTGAGGGTTTGGCCTTGGCTGCCATGATCTTTTTGCGCCCATGTAATACATGTGTTCCATCTCTGCATTAGCTGCCATGTTATAGTTATGCAAAACCTTAACCTTAGGACAATTAAATATGTCATGATGTTCAGTACAGAAAGCACAAACTTGGATGCTATCTAGTGGACAGTCTTTTAATGCATGTTTCTTCCGGCACTTGGGGCAGAAAATGGACATTACCTGGTCCTCAGTTTCTTGTTTCTTTTTGGCTTTCAAAGTGTCAATTTGATTCCCTATTGTGCTTAATAAATCTGTCTTGAATTCTTCTAACAGGTTGCCTATCTCAGCTCTTGTGACACTTGTGGAATTGGACTTAATGGCCTTGGATGACAAAGTTCTCTTTCCCATCTTAGCTTTACTCCTTGAATACTTTTCGCATAGATCAACGATTTCTTCAAAGGGTAAAACATAGATGTCACCTTTGCCCATTAAATTGAGGTCATCCATGTACTCATCTCTGATACCTTTCAAGAATATTGAGCGAGTCAATTCAAGAGGCATAGTTCGGTGTTTAGATTTTTGCAAGTTATAGATAAACCGTTCCAAGTATTCCTCTAAGGTTTCATCCTCTTGTTGGGTCATTCTAAAGATGTCATCTTTAGAATCTTTAGATCTGCAGAAGGTTGATATTTCCTTAGAAATACTTTTCTCATACCATCCCAGTCTGTGATAGTATGTTCACCAAGTCCCATGAACCATCTCAAGGCGGATGCTTTTAATGTGGCTGGAAAAAGTCTGAGCCTATGGGCATCATCAGTATAACCATATGTCCGGCATACAATATCAAATTCGAATAAGAATGAGTCTGGGTCTTCCGAAGCCATACCATAGAAATTAGGTAGCACTGATGGTGGTATATTTTTCATTTTGATCTCATCATCTTCCTGGGGTTCTTGTATGGGAAAAAGAAAAGTGAATTCTTCCTCATCTCTGCGTCTTTGATTTTGTGCTGACCCATCTCCTTCATCAGCCATCTTAATGGATTTATCAGAGTCACTTCCTTCAAAGAAGGGATTAAGATAGGAGTGTTCAGTCTCTGGGGAGTGTTGAATCACTGCACTACTTTCGCCTTGTGTGGTAGACCTAGGGAAGTCCTTCTTCTGAGATTTATGTATATATAAGGTTTGCCTTTCAACGAGTGTAAGTCTCTGTCCTGATTTTTTTTTATCCTCTAAGGCTTGAATGAGATTTTCCTCAGCTGGTGTTAAATGCTTTACAGAGTCTGCTTCTGATGGTGATGGGTTAGTTTGTGAAGGGTGGGGGGTTCTTCTGAATCTACCCTGATTGTCTCTAAACCTAGGCATAAATGAGCATGATTTTAACTAAATTTTTGTGATTTTTTCTATTAAACTTCAATCCTTTAAGTACGCCTCCCTGGCAACGGCGCCAAAATGTAGTGTCCTATCTAGGGGCTAGATCGGTCTAAATTAATTGTCAACCCAGGGTGTGTTTACTTAGAGGCGTGTGCCTAAAGTATATAAGCATAAAGGATCTACTCTAAATCTATGACTCCTAAGTTACAGTGCTGAGATTAAGTCTATTGTTAAACTAACTAAGCATTAAATCATGTGCTATTAACAACTAAATGCAATTCCTATCATGCTGTATATGGCTATCTTGAAAGGTTCGGTCCTCTTACAGAGACATCAACATGCAACCCTTGTTCAATATCATTCAGCAATCAAGAATGCTTAAAGAAGACATGTAAAAGCAAATTCATAACCATTATCCATATCAGTGCTTTATATACAACTCTGAGATTAAATCCTTTACGGGATATATTTCATAATCCAAGAGAGGGTTATTCAACACATGTACAGACATCGAGTTAATGCATTCATCACTGCAATCAAGCATATATATAATTCGCATGTGTTTTATCCAATTGAATTGACTGTAAATTAAATCAAGAGTACACTATGAATGTAATTCAAATATAAACAGAGTATAAGCATAAGCAAAATGTAAACATAAACGAAATGTATGATCGGTCTATCACATACGCAGGGCCCGTCCGCGTCTTTGGCACACCGATGATTACACCACGATCACGATATTAAACAAGTATGCAATGTATTAGATCGAAAACCAGAGGTTCTGTTCAAAAACGTAACTGTAAACAATAGTATATGTCTGTATGTATGTAATCGATCCCAGGTCTTGGCCTTGTCTTTTAATTACATAATTGCATCCCTTGAAAAATGGATGCCTATCCATAGCAGCTGTTGCTGCGTTTGGTAAATCAAAACACGGATATATTCCTCATTGTCTTATGCATAAATCAAAAATCAAAATAGGAAACAACTTAAAAGCGAATGGATAAAAACTGAATGTTGTTGCTGCCTTTTGTGCCGACATGCTAGGGTTGACTGAGCGTTGACTGTGCTGATTGGAGGAATGTTTCTAAGGCGGAGTAGGTGTTTGTCCATGTTTGGACATTCCTCTTTTCGTCCATGCCTTCCGCTCCTACCTAGCTGCCCTGCCACATGTCACATGATAAACCATTTACAGGTTTTTAAGACTTCCTGTAGTGATTTAGGCCTAAAATCCTAGTTTGTCAACACAAAACCTCTAAATCAATTAATATGCATGTCAACAATTATAAACTATTAAATTAATTAAATTCTAAGGCATTTGAGGAATGGATGATGAGAAAAAGGTAGGAAATGGTCATGTTTTTGGAATGGGAAAAAGG
>APFE031334167.1:0-27062 GCA_000404065.3 Pinus taeda | reverse complement strand
GATTACATTTACCTTGTTAGATCTTGTTTGCGCTAGTTTTGAGTAGGGTCTTTTATCGTTAGCTTGTCTAGGATTTTTGTTTGATTCGATCATCCTGGCAAATCCATCGATCCCGTCTCCCGTCCCGAGTGACCAAGAGTCTCCTTCTTCTGCTGTTCCTGAGACACCAGTTTGTGGTGACACTTTCCTTGTTATTCCAAGTGTCCAACCGTTGAACTCACGTGCTCCAGAGGACGAGCTTTACGATTTGTTTTCGAACCCTGTTTGGGAGTCTTCCGAAGAGGATTTTCCCTCTACTCCTATTGGTGTTTTGTCCCTGATGGCTTCTTCTGATATGGAAGACACATCTCCTGTATCGAGTGGAACACCCATTATGTCGAGTATTGAGACTCCTATCCTTGCCACATCCCTGGTCATATCTATGCCCTACACTATTACACCTCTCAGTATTACAGTGCCTGCGCGCTATAGATCTCTGAGGGATGCCATGTGCTCTGGGAGTTCCTCTTCTATGTGGGATAATAACATTGTTCCCACTACGGGACCTTTTGTTTCCCAAGTTCACCATACTGCTGTCACATCAGTTCCAACCAATCCGACCGTTTGTGTCGCATCGTCAACTCCAGTTGCTAGTGCCGTTACGGCATCTTCTGTCGTAACTACTATTGTCGGCCCATCCCGTGGTCCGGTACATAGTGGTCAATCGACACATGCTACCAGAGTTGTTCATCCTGCAAGCAGTGTTCCGCCTTCTTCTGATGCCATTTCAGTAGGGGGCATATTCTCAGTACTTGCATGCTGTCCAAAAATCCAAGTGCGCAAGGCCCCTATTATGACCCTATAGGTCATCATTTGTATACCTCCTTGCCAGCTCAACCCGCGGTTGAGTCTTCAATTCCGTTGAATGTCGCTTGGGGTACCACCGGTTATGGTGGTGGCTAATTCCGTCCGGATCAAGGGAAGTTGTATCAAGGACCAACATACCAAGGTCAGCCATCCTACTCGCAGCCTAATTATGGGCAGCAGTATTATGGCCAAACCTATCCAGGGCAACCTGGAGGCTCGCAAGGACAACCCTCCCAGGGACAACCTTCGACCTCTGGTGGTCCGTCTTTTACATATCTTGGGCAACCTTCTGGAAACCCGGGACAACCTTATGCTCAACAAGGACAACATGGACCCCAGCAGGGATACCCTTCAGGTCAACCCTACGGGAATGCGGGACAACCTTACGCGCAGCAAGGACAACCCGGAAACCAACAAGGCTACCCTTCTCGGCAAGGTGGCTAGCCTTACATGCAGCAAGGCCAGCCCACTGCTCAGCCTAGTCAGCCATCTAGTCTACAAGGACAACCTTCAATTGCGCAAGGACAACCAAACACCCAGCAAGTCCAACCTTCTGGGCAAGTAGGTCTGTCTCATATCCAACCAGGACAACCTTCCGGATAGGTGGCCCAACCTCAGTCTTCGCAAGGATATCTCTCTGGGCCGGCTCAATCGGGCATGCAAATGGTCCCTGCTTCTCAAGCTCAACCTGGTTACCAGTCCCAGAATCAAACTGGTCTCCTGCCGCAAGGTGGGTATCAATCCCAACCTTCTTATCAAGCGCAGCCTGGTTCCCAGGCTCAATATGGAGCTCAGCAACCATATGGATACCAGAAACCCCAGGGGTAAAATCAATTTGCCCTGTATCAAAATTACCAACAGCCGCAGGCCATCCCTTATCAAAATTACCAGCAACCCAATGTTGCTCCTGTAGTTCAGTATGGTAACCAATGGGGCGCTGGGGGGCAGATCTAGAATCAACCATCCAGTTATGGATATAACCCTTATGGATAGAGTTCCTATGGAAAAGGTCCTTTTGGACCTAGTCCATCCGGACAAGGTCGTTGGGGACAAACAGCAACTGGATGGAACTCTGGCCCTACCTCATATCCGTAGATGTCCTTCAACCTGCAACTACCATTTCTAGCAACGTTGGAACTGCCCGATGTGTCGAAGTTAACTAATGATCCTATTTTGCATAATCCACAATGGCCACCAGTTGCAACTAAGATACCCGACGATTGTCCCAAATTCGACAGCAAAGCTGGAGAGGATCCTCAAGCCCATGTAATCACTTATCACCTTTGGTGTTCGTCTAGTTCATGGCTTGATGATTCGGTTCAGCTTCGCCTGTTTCAAAGGACTCTCACCGGCTCCGCTGCTAAATGGTACATTGAATTGACCTGTGCATCTTTTCAAGATTTCAATTCATTGGCATTGGCATTCCTCACTCATTTTCAGTTACCCATTCAGTACGAGACGGGAACCCATCTCCTTACGTCTTTGAAGCAGGACATAGCTACACACATCTCTGATCATATACATGAATGGAGAAGGCATCGTCGGTTGATCAAGTTTTGGATTCCTGATCAACTCCTCACCAATTGGTTCACAACTTCCTTTGTCCCTAAGATCGCACGAGACATTGCTATGGGAGCCTATGTGACTAAAGAGCAAGCTATCACACGTGCCCAGTACCTTGACTTAGTTTATTCTCAGTCAGGTACTTTATATGAGTATTTTCCTGATGCCCCGAGACCCGGTACATCCAAGGCTCCACCAAAGCCATCTGTTGATGGAGTTATTGTCTCTGTAAATCCGTTATCCAAAAAATCATCCTCTAACCCTGGGAAGAAAAAATAGAATGCTTCTAACGAAAACACTTCTCAAGGTGGTTCAAATTCTGGAAGTACTTCCGAGGTTAACGCTTTCCAGTCCACCATGGCAAGTAAGGCATCGAAAGGAAAGAAAAAGGGGAAAGCAAAGAATAAGTCTGAGCAACCTAAGCAGGATTCCTCCAAACCTCCATCCAAGGAAGGAGCTAAGTGCAAACCCAAGTATCCTTGTCTCATCTGTGATGAGGATCACTACACCAAATATTTCCCAAGGCGGTCCGAGGTTAGTCATTTACTGAAAGGCGCTCATGGGATTCCTGCGGTTCTTAAAGAACCTTTCCCCTCTCAACAAATTCAAATCGTGGCTGATCCATCTTCATCTTCTTCTCCCTTTTGTTCCCAAGTCTTCATGGCTGGATCCACTCTTGTTCATGTAATGACTCGAACAAAGGAGTATCCGTCGTCTGCCGGGAAGGAACCTGAGGTTCCCTCAAGTGCTCCTTCATCTAGCTCTGGTCCGCTCCATATCGAGAGACCAAGTACTGAGACGACCATCCGATCCCCTCCCGAAGGAGTACTCAGGAGATCATCTTACAACCCAAATGCTCGTGCTGCCCAGCACTATAGCATAGTTGAGGACTTAGCGCAGGCTCCGTCAGCTATGTCCGCCTTAGAGGTTCTCCAGAGCTGCCCCCCTTAGAGGGAGTCCCTACTATCGGCCATCGGTGGCATCGACACGGCAGATTCGGATTTGATCACCTTTGATCTTGAGAGCCATGTCCCAAGGCTGCCTCATCAGATCGCCTTTCTCATACAAGTCATCATCAATTCAAAAACGATCCACCGTACAATTATTGATGAGGGCGCGTCAACTTGCATCATGTCTATTGCTTGTTGGAAAGCGATTGGGTCTCCGACTTTGAGCCAGTCTCCCATGACGTTGGAAGCCTTTGATGGAAAAGAATCTCATCCTTATGGTATTCTTCAACGATTGTCAATTACTTTAGAAGGAAAAGCTGTTGAAGTAGATGTTGAGGTCATTGATGCAAATATTACTTACAACCTCCTTCTGGGCCGGAGTTGGACATATGCCATGCGTGCCGTGGCTTCATCCCTCTTTCGTGTCATTCGTTTCCCTCACCAGGGGAAAATTGTCACGGTAGACCAGCTCTCCTTCTTCGCTTCTTCTTCTGAAGGCAATGTGCCTTTCGTGGAGCATACCTCCATCCCTTTCGAGAGTGTGGGAGCTGGACTCTTCAAAGATCCAGCCCTCATGGGTGTTTTCTCACTCCCACCTCCCAACCTCGCCTCCATCAGTATGATTTCGGTTCGTTCTGATCCCTGGGTCCTTCCCCCCATCAACCAGATAGAATCGTGGGGCGAGGAGATGCCGTTGAGTCCTGCCGAGCTCAACTACATCGAAATCGCTGCTGTATCAGCCCCTCCTACTGAATATGCTTCTTTAAGTGGAGCTCTTGACTCATACGACTATTCCCCTTGGCTTGGAGAATGTGCCTCCTCGGATCCATTAAAGGAAATATTTCCTTCCGATGAAGCCATCATGGAGACCATGTCTCTCGAGGAACCCCCGTGGTTCAATCTTCATCACCATTCCTCGTTTCTCCCTACCCTTCGGGAAACGTTGGCTTGTCTCGAGCGGTTTGCTCCGTGTCTCCCTTCACAACCTCTTCAGACGCTTGTTCAGGTCTATCAAGTATCGTCTTAAGCGAATTTGGGGAACATTACGCAGACCCAACCTATCAACATCTCTATCAAACACGGGATTGTCGAGCACATCTACATAGGAGTCACTTGCACTCCTGAGGAAATTCAAATCTATATAGCTCTTTTTCGCGAGTTCCATGACGTCTTTGCATGGTCTTAAGAAGAGATGCCCTACATTGATCCAAACATTGTAGTGCATGAGATACCTATGTATCCAGGAGCCAAACCTATTCATCAGCATTTACACCCTGTGCACCCCCACAAGGCTGCAGCTATCAAAGCGGAAGTTGAAAAACTTCTTAAAGCTGGTTTCATTTACCCTATCCCACTCACAGATTGGGTCTCTAACATTGTCCCTATGGATAAAAAGTAGGGTACTATTTGCGTCTGTGTTGATTATCGCGATATTAATCGAGCCTGCCCAAAAGATAACTACCCCACAGCTTTCATTGACCAGCTCATTGATGAGTGTGCTGGGAGTGAGATATATTCGTTTATGGATGGCTTCTCTGGCTACAACCAGATTAATATCGCACCCGTTGATCAACACAAGACAGCCTTAATCTGTCTGTGGGGTACTTTTGCTTATAAAAAGCTCCCTTTCGGTCTCAAGAATGTCGGTGCCACTTTTCAATGTGCGATGTCTTACACCTTTCATGATATCCAGCACATCGTATAGCCTTATCTGGATGACCTTCTTGCTCATTCGGCTAAGCGCCAAGACCATCCATCACATCTCCGCGAGATTTTTCTCCGCTGTCGACACTACAATATCCAACTTAATCCGCATAAATGTGTCTTCTGCGTAGAATCTGGTCGACTTCTCGGGTTCATCGTCTCCTGAGAGGGCATCCGCTTGGATCCCCTTAAAGTCGAAGCCATTTTGAATCTTCCTCCCCCTGCTTCTTTGCGGCAACTGCAGAGTTTGCAGGGTAAAGCAAATTTCTTACGACGATTTATCCCGAATTATGCGGAGGTGGCAAAAGGTTTCACGCGGTTACTCAAGCGCGACACCTCATTTCGATGGGATGCCATAGCTGAGGAGTCTTTCGCACATCTTAAAACTCTCCTCGTTTTCACCCCTTTCTTGTGGCCTTCGAATTTTCATCGCGATTACACGTTGTATCTGGCCGCTGCTGACACCACCATTGGTATGGTTCTGGTTCAGGATGACGACGATGGCACTGAACACGTTATCTACTACCTTAGCTGCAATTTGTTAGATATGGATTCTCGATATGCTTATGTCGAGAAGTTGGCCCTCGCTGTTATTTGCGCTGTTCAACGCTTCCGTCATTACATCTTGTTGCATACCACGACAGTGATCTTCGATTGCAACCCTATGACCTACATTCTGTCACGCCAGTTGCTGGGGGGCAAATACTCGAACTGGATAGTCATCCTCCAAGAGTTTGACTTGGAATTTACTGCTGCCAAGTCTAAGAAATCACTTGTCTTCGCTGAGCTGTTGTGTTCTTTGCCATCCACTACTGCCTCCTCACAGTTAGAGGATTCCATTCCAGATGAAACTCTCTTCCTCATTAGTACCCTCGATCCCTGGTACAGGGATATTATTGTCTACCTGCAGACATCCTCCTTCTGTCCCGAGACCTCTAATGATGCTCGTCGAGGGATCCGACATCAAGCCCAACCTATCGCATCGTTGGGGACACCCTGTACCGTCTCGGTGTTGATTCTGTTCTTCACCGATGTTTTACTTTCAAAGAAGCAGAGAGAGTTCTGAATGACTGCCACTCTGGTGCATGTGGCGGCCACATGTCTGGATATGCCACCGCACAGAAAATCCTCCGTGTCGGCTATTTCTGGCCCTCCATTTTCAAGGATTGCATTCTTGCTCTCCGTTCGTGTCATGAGTGCCAGATTTACCAACAGAAGATGCGTGCACTCCCTGCTCTATTGCACCCCGTTGTAACCGTAGGCCCTTTTGCCAAATGGGGCATTGATTATGTGACCTGTAACCCTTGCTCAGCTAGGGGGCATGGGTACATCATCGTTGCTGTTGATTATTTCACGAAATGGGTTGAGGCGATGCCTACATTGTCAGAAGACGGTCACACCACAATGCAGTTTTTGTTCAACCATGTTATTTCGTGGTTCGGAGTACCCCAAGCCGTTCGGAGTACCCCAAGCCATCGTCACTGATCACGGAAATCATTTTCGTAATCATATGATGACCGAGTTAACAACCCAGTTGGGCCTTAGGCATGATAGTTCGACCCCGTACTATCCTCAGGCAAACGGTTAAGTGGAAGCCGTGAACAAGGTTTTGGTCACGATGCTTCAAAGAACTGTTGGCATGCATAAGTCCAATTGGCATCTGATGTTGTTCTCTACTTTATGGGCCTACCGTACCTTCGTGAAGGACGCCACCGGTTTCACCCCTTTTCAGTTAGTTTACAGACTGGAGGCGACCCTTCCTATTAAGTGTGAGATTCCTTCATTAAAGGTAGTCGTCGAGTTACTCCTTGATACTACTCCAGTAGAAGAGCATCTTCTTTACTTAGAACGGCTGGATGAGACTCGTCGCCTAGCCTCCTTAGCTATTGAAGCTCAGAAGAAGCGAGTGAAAACTCACTTTGATAATACTGTTAACCCCCACTCTTTCATTGAGGGAGACTTAGTACTGCTCTATGATCAAGCTAACGATAAGCTGGGGGCAGGAAAACTCAAGCCTATGTGGCACGGGTCCTATATTGTGAAAAGAGTTTTGCAAAAGGTGCCTACGAGCTTATTGATTATGAAGGCAATCCCCTGGATAGGCCCCAAAATGGGCTTTATCTCAAAAAATACTATGCATGAGTCCAGGCACTCTCTTTTTTGTATATACGTGTGCTTTCAGCAAGTGTGTTGTGTGTGCATGTTTTTAGTTTTTATCTTGGTATGTCGGCGTGATTGCTGCTTATTGTGTCTTTTGCTTCTTGAACAGATGTTTGGATCGCCTTACATTGGTTTCGCTGATGGTGCTTCCCGCAGTATATGCAGCTTGTCATCTATGGCATGGGCGATCTACGATCCTCATGGTGAGTTAGTAGATATTCAAGGGGTTTGTCTAGGTTGTACAACCAAAAATGTTGCTGAATATAGTGATGTGATAGAATTATTAGCTGAGGTGATTAACCTCGGCATTCGCACATTGGTTGTGAACTTGGACTCTCAACTTGTAGTCCACCAACTCAGCGGGTGTTATTCCGTCAGAGATCATCGAATTTTAAGGTTGTATTTATGTGTTAAGTTATTAGAAAGGGATTTTGATTTCATTACTTATCAACACATTCCAAGACGACTTAATACATTAACCGATGCATTAGCTAATTATGTGTTGGACAAACATTTGCATAACATGTGATTTCATCATAACACAAGAAGCATAAAATAAAATAGACCATAAAACATATGTGTATATATATATATATATAGTTATTATAATATATTATATTATATATATATATATAATATATATATATATATATATATATATATATATATATATTATATATTATATATAATATATATAATATATTATATTTAGTGTTGGTGTGTCCAAAATGTTTGCACCCCGTGCATCATCAAAAATAATACATGTTTGTCTGAACACTTCCAGAGACAACATGTCTCTCAAAAAATATGCATGAAAAGAAAAGCCTAGATGTCTAGTCTCGATGGTGCTCATGGTAGCACGTCACCACTCGCACTAGATGCCTCAAGAGCCGGTGGATGCGAGTTGGCACCACTACTGTGTGCCTCTGATACGCTAGCGGGACATCCGCTAGTCGAGCATAATCTGGGATCCCTCGAGTGATAGCCTCGAGGTTCTGGATAAGCTCCCCTCTGTCATCGCCGTCCTCCTAAGGATATGCTCCTGCTGCTGCTGCTGCTGGATGTCTCCACGCAACGGAAGACAAGCCAGCTGGACGCTCTGGGCCAACATCTGCATATGCATATAAAGGTCCTTAGGACAAGCATGTACTAACAAAAAAAATCATAAAAGCATAAAATCAAAAAATGAGGATGTACCAATCTCCTCGTCCCAGTCCTCTCCATCCAGCAAGGGAAGGTCAGGATCTCCAGTGAAGTCTGTCCCCGCATACAACCAGTCTTCCACCATGATCAGTTGGCGGCGAAGCCACCCGAAGAACTCCGGTCTGAAGGACATCTGCTAGCCGCCACCACCCCTCGTCATCAGTGCCACCCATCAAGCCATCCTCGACCCTCGAGGTGCTGGGTCTGCCACAAAGGCCCCTTGGCCCTAGAAGCTTGGCACACGTTCCAAGAAGAACGTCACCAAGATGGAACAATACCCGAACTGTTGCAGCTTGCCCCGGTTGGCCTTTGTCAGCTTCCTCTTCATATTGGTCGTCACAGCTAATGCCCAATTGAATATCGTCGAGCTAAGGCACTCTATCACTAATAGTAGGTGGTTCTTCGTAGCTTCGTGGGGTGCTTGTGCCCCCGCAGCTTGTGTAAAAGTGAATAGTAAGGCTCTCAGTGTCAGATCCTGAACGGTGGAGATATCCACCTTCGAACTGTCCTGCCCATATTTTTCCTCCGGGCAAATCCGAGCCTTCACTTCATCCATCTTCTCTCCAGATGGCTTGCTCCCAGTCAATCGAGGCACCGGCCCTCGTCGCGACAACCCAGTCAAGAAGTAGACATCAGATACGTCTAACTCCAGCACCTGATCCCGTATCCGGAACACCTATTCCTCTACATCCCACAAGTCGATCAAGTACTGTAGGAGCTCTGGCTGAGCTTGCAAATAGGATAGCATGAAGAATTTTTGAGCCCACACACTCTGAGAGCTTCCATGCAATCCTCGCCAGCTAGGGCTAATGTGTCCACTTGGTCATGTTCCCGTTCCTTCCATGTCATCACCATTTTTGCGGATTTCCCTGCAAATACAAGTCAAAATGATACATTAGACGCTCACACAACTTGAAATTGCAGCAAAATGGGTTTTGAATTTGTTGAAATTGGCCAAAAAATGCGCGCAGTCGTTGGCGTGACTGTTTCTAATATAGTCGCGCCCATGGGCGCACACCCTATGGGAAATTTTCCCCATTGCCGCGGGTCCGTGCCCGAAACCCGTGCCAATGGGCGCAACCCCTAAATTTAAAATCCCCCCCCATAGGAAATGAAAATGCAATAAAAAAAATTCCAAATGGATGAAAATGAAGCTAAGGACAAGACCGCTTACCTGGCACTGACGGCGCTCGAAATGGTCCACTGGATTGGTCGCAATTGCCAACTGAAGGTCGCACTCCAAAAAGCCCTAATGTCGCTCTCCAAAGGTAAAAAGTGAAAAGTAATTTTTATTTTACCATTTTCACCATTTTATAGCTTTTTGACCCTAAATAGGCCTTAAAAAGTCATTTTATGAATATTTTCGTGAATATTTGTGTCGAAAATGGGTTTTACGCCAATTTTTTGTGCAGCGACAGGTGTTTATGGAGCTTTCAAGGTGAAATGAGTTGTATTTTATACTTTTTCGGACTCGGTAAATACACGAAAAAGTCACTGTGGAGTCATCCTTTGCTCTTTTCTGACTCTCAAAATGTGAAAAGAATGCCGAGTTGGTCCTCTCGACTCGTTAAATGGACATGAGGGGCGGTCGTCTTTAAACCCTTTTCCGACCGTTTAAAAATGAGAAGATCCTCGGACCCTTGTCATTTCCGGTTCATTAACAGTCACGAAGCGAAGTGGTTTTGATCGCTTTTTACTTTTTCAGATCAAAGTCACTAGTTATGAAAAGTACTCCTCGGTCGTAATGATCGGACGGTTCTTTCGAGCATGGTTTTATACTTTTTCGGGCTCGAGAGACACAACTTTACGAAAAAGGACACCTCTGGAGTTTCCTTTTCGCTATCTTTTCAAACTCTCTAAACATGAAAAGATGCCGAGTTCTTCCTTTGTCAAACTCGTTAAAACTTAATGACATCAGATTCCATCATGATGATGCCTCCCAAGCATATGTTATCCCTGTCAAGCTTGTCATCCAAAAATAATCGGGGTACTCGCCAGAAATGGTGGGGGAATAAAGGAACCGTAATCATCATCGTATCGGCAGTATGTCGCTCTTGAACATGGCACTCGTCTGCATTTGTGTCTGGGTGGGGATATCTCATTTTGTTTTACACTTGCCTCCGTGGGTTTGGGTTATCCAGTTTGACCATTCATCTGCTCATCGCCTTGTCACCATGACCCTTGATCATTTGATGTCAATTACTGCCAGGTCCACTGTCGTGCCACCGATGTGTTCAAGAGAAGTTGACCTCTATAGAATACTCAACCTCCCTCTGATACTTCACACAAAACATTTTATCCTTCTCTGTCTCGTGTCGATGATGTGGGAAACATTATGGCCCACCTTCAATTAAGGTCACTTCCTTTCGACTTCAACTCATTATCCAGGAAGTTGATTTAGAGACTCCCTTCAAGTACCTTGGAGCCTGCATGCCTCAATGGCAGGTTCTTCGTGTTTGACGCGAGGTTTTCATCATTGGCCTCCGATCGGATGATTCTACGGGTGTTCAACATCGGCTCACTGATTCGCACGCCATGGATTGTACCTATAGTACCTTGAGGACCATTGTCATTATTGGTGGTACCTCTCGTGTCTGTTAACAGTTTTCATCATTGATTGGTAATCAGACGATGTTATCGCATGTTCGAATTCGACTCCTATATTCGCATGCTTGAACTTGTACTTTGTTCGGGTCGAGTTGGAGCGCAAGACCTTGGATTTTGTATGTTGAGATCCAGGCTGCATTTTGTGGATTATTATAATCACTACATGACTCATTCACTGGATGGTTGCGACCATGCCTGAGTCTATTCATTGATCCTCGTCAGATGGCTGCATCCATACCTAGGATCCAAACTTTTATGTACTCTACTATGGATGGCTACACCCATACCATGTACTTCATGTATTTGAACTATCAGTTGTACTTCGTGCAGGTTCTCTGGCGACCGTGTTTTCAGTCGACCATGTTCTTGTAAAGCACTTCACCCCTCTCTCTCTTGGGCTTCATGCTTTAGGGGGCATCTGTTACACAGTATTTTGTCACTGTCCTTGTTACCCCTTCTCCCATACATTGGAGGACCTATTCCGGGACCCGTGAGAAGTGACATAACTTAAAAACACCTGCTTTGTATCCCTTAAATTATGTACTCCATATGCCCTGAAGACACCTTCTGCAAAATACCCAAAAATATAGCCCTTTCTCCATTGGCGATGTTCCACAGTGTACCATTCGTGCCAATGGGAGAAATCCTCCAAAGAGGGCGTGACAGTTGGCACTCTGTCTCAGAGTCGCACTAGCGCCAACCCAGTTGGGTAAAGTTTTTAATAAACAAACTTCTGAAGGTTCCTTCCACCCTATCCATGAACTGATTCCAGTTTGGGTTGGTTCAGTTGGGCTTCGTATCTCCCAAGGAGGGAAGTAGTTCTCCACCTCTCATGGAAGCTTCCTAATGATAATGACAATCCCATGAATCAAGTGGATGGTCTTATCTACTCCTCCCGCCTCTATATAAGCTTGTTCTTTCCCCTTTGACAAGCTAGTTAGTAATTCTACTTTTGAGGTTCCCGAATCTAAGTCCCAAAGTCTGAAAATTGCTAAGCTCATCTAGCAAGAGGTCTTGTTCATCCCTATGAGGCTAAATCTTTAAGGAGGAGATCCATGTCCAAGTAATCAAGGAGAGAGAGGCTTGTTCCCATCCCTTACAAGCTTTGCAAGGCATGTGTTGCTGATTTACACAGCCAAAGGAGGATTTGATGTCAGAACTTGGTTGTATTCTCTTTTGTTTATCAATAATAATAGACAACTATCATTATGGTTCCACTCATGTGTCTTTATTGTGATGTTTGAGTTGTATCCTTTCTGATTAATACATAGTTGCATTTCCTGGATTTTATGCTTGTATTTGTCTTGTTTTTTGCATGTGTAGGTGTCTATTCACGAGGATCGTGAGGATTGTGACTAGTTGAAGCGAAAGAACGGAGGTGACAACCCTTCTACGAATATAAGCGTTGGATTCGAGGTAGGCTCTAATCATTGGCCTTTGCTTTGCAATTAGGAACCTGCGTGTTAGCGTTGTTTGATTGTTGCTAGACCCCATTTAGGCTAGTGGGATCGCATTTGTCCACAGAAGGGATTTACCTACACAACATTTATTATAACACTTATATCCTTTACTTCGAGAAGAGTAACTAAGGAGAATGCCTTCATCTGCTCTGGTTTCAAACTTGCCAAGTTTTTCATTAGTCCTTTTGATGTAACATTTCCTTCCAAAAACTTTGAAGTATTTTACAATAGGAGTCTTACCATACCAAAGTTCATGTGGAGTTTGAGTGCTGTTTACCCAAACATTTGCTTTGTTGAGAATAGTGACAGTAGTGAATGCAGCTTCACCCCACAAGGTTGTACGAGTTCTAGACTCATCCAGCATAGCCCGAGCCATTTGTTGAATACTTCTGTTCATATTTCTACCGCTCCATTTTGCTGAGGAGTCCTTGCAGTGGAGAATTGTCTTTTTATTACATGTTCTTCACAAAAGTAAAAAAATTCATCCGAGGTAAATTCCCCTCCTCAATCAGATATGAGGCATTTGATTTTATGATCTGATTCATTCTCAACCAATGCTTTGAAGGCTTTGAATTTTTCAAATGCTTCATCTTTATGTTTTAGAAGTCATATCCAACACATTCTGGAAAAATCATCAATGAACAATATAAAGTATTCTTCTCCACGAGGTGACATTTTCCTTGATGGACCACATAAATCAGTATGAACAAGTTCAATAGGCTTACTAGCTGATCCTTCCTTTTTAGGGAATTACGACCTGGTTTGCTTACCAAATTGGCATGATTTTCATATTGTATTTTTTGGAATGCTGATATCAGGAAGATCACGAATGACCTGGATTTTGCTTGCTTTTCTTAGTTGAGAGAAGCTTAGATACCCCAATCTTCTGTGCCATAGCTAGTGTTCATCATTTTTGCTTAGATAGCACTATTGTTGTCCTCCCTTCAGTATGCATAAGTTGTTTGGAGTTCTTATAACTTTGATCATGGTTTCTCCTGTATCAAGCTCACGTACAACACATCCATTTGATTGAAATACTACTTCCTTTCCTTGATCACACATTTGACTGACACTCAATAGGTTATGCTTTAGACCATCAACATACATAACATTCCCAGATTTAACTTTTTCTTTTTAAAGAACAGAACCTTTACCTTTTATGACAGTAGGAGTGTCATTTCCAAATGAGACCTTCTTTTCTTTTTCTAAGGCATTATATGGCTGAAGTTTTTCTTTGTGGTACTTTCTTTCTCCATATTTTGGGATTTAATGAAGTTTTCTCTTTCTAATATGTTTGTTGAAATTTACTCCTGCATTCGGATTCTTCGTGACCAATGTTGTTGAAGATAGAGCATTCTATTTCATTTTCAAGAAGAGAAAAGTTATTGTAGGTCCATTTCATGATCCCCGTCACATTCCTTTGATTTCATGCTTCTCTAGTCATGATGGTCTTGTAAGAAACACATTGAGCAGCTTTGTGTCCAAAGTTATGACATGAAAAGCATTGGTCATTAAAGAAGTTCCTGCGATTATCAAATCTACTGACTTGGTGATTGTAGATGCTGTTGATATTCATTCTTGAAGCATATTGAGTATGATTTACCTAAGGTTGGTTGTAGCTTCTATTCATCCTTGAAGCAAATTGACCCTGATTTACCTAGTGATCTGCTTTATGCCTTCGCTGTCGATTGTCAAACTGTTCACTTCTCTTTGCTACATCAAGATAGCTTTTAGTGGAGGTTGACGGCTTATGTGCTTGGGATGCTTCTTCAGTATATCCAAGACCTATCTTTATCAGAGGAGAACGTTTCACTTTGATAATTTAATTTAAGGTTTCTGATCCTTTAGTAAATCTAAGATTGAGAGATTTTTTTTTCTCAATATCCTTTCTTAGACCCATAATTTCACATTCTAGTTTTTCATTGTGTTTTTGATGCAAGAGCATTGGACCTGGCCAGCAATGTGGGAAATTGCCCACATGTTGTGGCTTGACAAATTGGATTCCATTTGCTGTTGATTTTAGTATTACTATGACAGTCGATTTCATAATTATTTTGGTATTGTAATAAGTGAAATTTCTTTGTTTAGTATTTGATTTGTTAGGCGCATCAAAATATTTCTGTTGGAATAAATTTATGAAGGATCACCTTATCTATATGTTAGAGTAATTAGTGGTATAACAGAAGCTAAAGAAGGGGCGGTTCTGGTGGCAATTAATTGTAAACTGAAGATCTCTGACAGAAGCTAAAGAAGGGGTGATTCTAGTGGCAATTGATTGTAAACTGAAGACCTCTTGGAGCGTATCAACGCCGATTCCTCGTGGGAAATCTTGATTCAGATCGCATGAAATCTGGGAAATAGTGGACCAGTAAAGTCCATCGCGCAACTGTTGTCATGGATCAGTTAGTGAGAGCAAGGTATTTTCATATTTTCAGCCACATTCAACCTTTCTTCCACCAGCTGTCCAGATTCCATAAGAAGAACATTCCACCTCTCTCTCACTCGCTATCGGGATTTTGATCTAGTAAGCATTCCAGCTTTTCAGGGACGTTCAAATGCCGGGACCTGCGGCTGCATTCGATACCACCAACAACCCTGGCGCATCTTCATCGTCGTCGTATCTTCTCCTGGTGCAGCACTTGACGGAAAAAAAAGGTCCGGTGTTCAACATGGAGAAAAGGGGAATGCGTGGACGCTCTTTCAAAAACACGCAATGTCCAACCACCAATAACCATTACAGTCTGGGATTGGCTCAGAGGTCGATAGTGTGATTTTTTTGTGATTACATACCAAAGTCTTTATATGCCTGAAACTGTGTTTAATCAGCCTTTTTTTTCCAAAGTCTTTATATGCCTGAAGTTGTGTTCAACCAGCGTTTTTTTAGTTATTTGTTTTTAGACAGTCATGTAAAATAAGGACCTGCGTCTTCAAATAGTTATGGGCAGAAGTGGTTTTTTTCTTTTGTTTAAAACCAGTGGTTGGGATCTATTATGCGTGGGTTAAAGAATGTGATGTGCTGCGCTGGTAATGAAACAAGGAAGAATCTGATTTTATGTTTAAAAAGAAACAGAGTTTCTATGTTGGTAGATCGGCATTTTAAGTTTGAAGCAGATTGATATGTATGTTTGCTGAGATCTATTGCTTGCAAAGTGATCTCAAAATTTCAGGTACATTATTTTTGGTATCAAAGCCAAAGATACAGGTGGTTGCAGCTAAGATGCCGCCAAGGCGAGGAATTGGTCGAGGAAGACCAGAACCTAATGCAGTCTTGATAGAAGAAGTGCAGAGACTACGTGAACGAATGGAGACAATGGAAACAACTCAGAGAAGAACACCTGAGGAGAGAACTGAGAGTTCTTCAGAAGAATCTGATGAAGAGGACGAAGCAGGAGAAGAAAATGAAACTGCCAAAGTCCTCAAGATGCTGGCAAAAGTTGGAAGCAAACCCAAGATAGAAATTCCTATGTATGATGGGAGTTTAAATGCCGAGGAGCTCATGGATTGGATCAGATCCATAGATCAGTATTTCGATTATGAAGAGGTTGAGGAGAATAAGAGGGTGAAGTTTGCAGTCACTAGACTGAATGGCCATGCATCCATCTGGTGGGACGAGTTGCAGACATCAAGAATGCGAAAGGGGAAATCTAAGATCAAGCAGTGGGATAAAATGGTAAGCAAACTCAAAGCCAAGTTTTTGCCTAAAGACTATCATTTGAATCTTTTTAAGCAGATGTAAAATTTGAAGCAGAAAGGAATGTCTGTTAAAGAATATACTGAAGAATTTTACAGGTTAAGCATCAAAACAGGGCATGTAGAAGATGATCTGGAGAAAGTGGCCAGATATGTTAATGGGCTAAGGTATGAGATCTAAGATGAGATTAGCCTGTTAAGTTTGAAAACTGTTGAAGATGCCTATCAAGCAAGTTTGAAAGCAGAGGAGAAAATATTGCGAAAACAAAGTCAAAGAAACAGAGGAAAGAGCTCAGCAAGAGGTAGAGGATCAACCAGATCTAGAGGAACACAGCATCAGTTTGAAGCAGGAAGTTCAAGCAGCAGATCACCACAGATGGGTGAATCTAGTAGGGGGAGATTCGCGCCCAGAGGAAGAGGGCGAGGAAGAGATGTTAGGTGTTATACCTGTGGAGAATGGGGACATATGTCATGGGACTATCCTCATAACAAATCAACAAGCCAGAGGGGTGCAAATGTGGCTGAGGCAAATCCGGAACCACCTCAACTTGTAGAGAAGGAAGAACCATCGGAGGAAGGTGAATCATTGCTTGTCAGAAGAACTTTGCTGAGATCACAAAAAGAGATTGGAGAACCTGTGCAAAGGAAGAACTTGTTCAGGACTACATGCAAATCAAAGGGTAAGTGCTGTAAGGTTATAATTGATAGCGGGAGTACTGACAATCTTGTGTCTACAGAGATGGTGGAAAAGCTTGGGTTAACAAAGAAAGCGCATCCTGCACCTTACAAAGTATCTTGGCTTTAGAAGGGCCATCAAGTCACCGTGACAGAACAATGTAATGTGGAAATGCAGATTGGCACATATAGAGATGTGATTTTATGTGACATAATGCCCATGGACGTATGTCACCTGTTATTGGGGAGACCATGGCAATTTGACCGAAAGGCGATTCATGATGGAAGAAGAAATACATAGACCATAGAAAAGGATGGAGTTAAGCATACGTTGCTGCCAGTGAAGAATGATGCTGATAAAGAGCTGCATGAAAATAATATTATGCTGATCAGTGGCAAAGAATTTCTACAAGAGGTGGATAAAAGCATAGAGATGCATTTCGCTATCATGGGAAGGCCAAAGGTAATTTTATCCTCCACAAATTTACATGATTTTCCTGAAGAAATTCAATCTGTGTTAAATAGTTACATGGATATCATTGTGGATGAATTGCCAAATGAATTACCACCGGTTAGAAGTATAAGTCACCATATCGACTTAATACCAGGAGCAAGTCTACCTAATAAAGTTGCATATAGAGTAACTCCTCAGGAAAATGCAGAAGTTGCGAGACAGGTTCAAGAACTGATGGACAAGGGGCTGATTCGAGAAAGTTTGAGTCTGTGTGCTGTGCCAACGGTGCTTAGTCCGAAAAAGGGAGGAGAATGGCGCATGTGCACCAATTCCAGAGCTATCAACAAGATAACAGTCAGGTATAGATTTCCTTTGCCCAGGATGGATGATTTAATGGATTGTTTAAGTGGATCCAGGTACTTTACTAAGATAAATCTGAAAAGCGGGTATCATCAGATCAGAATTCGAGAAGGCGATGAGTGGAAAACCACTTTCAAAACCAACAGTGGATTGTATGAGTGGTTAGTGATGCCTTTTGGGCTCACTAGTGCACCCAACACATTCATGAGACTAATGAATGAGGTTCTGAAAGAATATACAGGTAAATTTGTTGTTGTTTACCTTGATGATATTCTAGTTTTCAGCAAAAGTAAAGAGGAACATTTGGAACACTTGAAGTTAGTTTTGAAAAATCTGCAGAAAGAGAAACTACTAATCAATCTGAAGAAATGTAGTTTCATGAAAGAGGAGCTAGTATATTTGTGATTTGTGATTTCCAGAGACGGTTTGAAAATGGATCCGGAAAAGGTACAATCAATCAAAAACTGGCCTACTCCCAGGAGTGTTTTTGAGGTAAGAAGTTTCCATGGACTTGCTAGTTTTTACCGAAAATTTATAAAGGGATTTAGTCAAGTTTGTGCACCAATCCTTGAGACAATCAAGGAGGTCAATCAGCCATTTCGATGGACAGAAGCAGTCGATAGGAATTTTAATTTGTTGAAAAGAAAGATAACAGAAAAGCCTATTTTAGCCTTACCAAATTTCGAGAAAGTCTTTCAAGTGGAAACCGATGCAAGTGGAGAAGCAGTTGGTGCGGTGCTAAGCCAAGAGCAAAGGCCGATAGCATATTTCAGCGAGAAGTTAAATGATGCAAAGAAAAATTATTCTTCTTATGATAAAGAATTTTACGCTATTGTGCAGGCATTAAAAAAGTGGAGGCATTACTTGCTACTGAAGGAGTTCATCTTATATTCAGACAACCATGCTTTGCAGTTTATTAATAATCAGCCAAAGCTAAATCAGAAGCACGCCAAGTGGGTGGAATTTCTGCAAAGTTTCACTTTTGTAATAAAGCATAAAAGTGGTAAGTCTAACAAAGTGGCGGATGCATGGAGTAGAGTAAGTTTTCTTTTGCAAGAATTTAAAGTGGGTGTTGTAGGTTTTGATGAAATGATAGAAATGTACAAGGATGATGAGGATTTTAAAGGCATCTACACAACAGTGCAGAATCCGGTGAGCAATAACAGAAGTCAATGGATGGATTACCTTGTTCAAGGAGGCCTCTTATTTAAAAGCAACAAATTATGGATTCCTAAATGTTCCATGAGAGAGAACATCATTAAAGAGAAGCACAGTGGAGGATTGTCTGGTCATTTTGGACAAGACAAAACTTTCGCTCAGGTGAATGCTTTTTATTATTGGCCTAAAATGAAAACTGATGTTAAAAAGTTTGTTGAGAAATGCAGGGTATGCCAGTATGCCAAAGGAAGGAGTCAAAATACCGGACTATATCAGCCATTGCCCATACCAGATCAACCATGGGATGCGGTGAGTATGGACTTTGTTTTAGGTTTACCAAAAACTCAGAGAGGAAACGATTCTATTTATGTTGTTGTAGACAGATTTTCTAAAATGGCTCATTTTATTGCTTGTAAGAAAACTAAGGATGCCACACACATAGCAAATTTGTTCTTTTCAGAAATTGTAAGATTGCATGGTTTGCCTGTAAGTATTGTATCAGATCGAGACACTAAATTTGTAGGGCATTTCTAGAGGACACTTTGGAAGAAGCTGGGAACTAAACTCAGTTTTAGTTCAGCTTACCATCCTCAAACGGATGGTCAAACTGAAGTTGTAAATAGAAGCTTGGGAAATATATTAACAAGTTTGGTACATCAGAATCCCAAACAGTGGGATCTAGCATTAGCTCAAGCTGAATCTGCTTACAATGAAACACCAAACCGAAGCACTGGAATGAGTCCATTTCAGATTGTCTTTTGAATGCATCCGAGAGGAGTATATGAGCTAAGAGACTTGGGGAAACAAGAAGCCAGAAGTGCAAGTGCTGAAGATTTTGATGAACAAATGCAGAAGCTACAGGAAGAGGTTAAAGGTAAACTACAGGAAAGCAGCAAGAGATACAAGCAGAGAGCAGATTTGAGAAGAAGAGAAAAAGAGTTTCAGGTAGGAGATTTGGTCATGGCATATTTGAGAAAAGAGAGATTTCCTACAAAAACTTACAATAAGCTAAAACTGAAGAAGATAGGGCCATGTAAAATCAAAAGGAAATTTTCAGCCAATGCATATGAGATTGAGTTACCGGAAGGGATCGGAATATCTCCCATTTTTAATGTTGCAGACTTGTATCTATTCAGAGAGGCAGAAACAGAATTGCAGACTGAAGCTACATGTGATGAAGTTCAAACTGTGGATTGGAAAGAACAGGTACCAAAAACATTCAAGAAAGAAGTTGAAGCTATTTTAGATCGAGGATATCCAAGAAAACTCGAGGGCAGACATATTTTCAGTATCTTGTCAAGTGGAAAGAACAACCAATGGAATATTCCAGTTGGTTGACAGCAACTGAATTGCAGAAATATGGCATAAATCTTGAAAGTTTAAAGAACCAATCTTTTCTTCTCCGGGAGTCTGATGTAGGAGCATCGGACCTGGCCGGCAATGTGGGAAATTGCCAACATGTTGTGGCTTGACAAATTGGATTTCATTTGCTGTTGATTTTAGTATTACTATGAGAGTCGATTTCATAATTAGTTTGTTATTGTAATAAGCGAAATCTCTTTGTTTAGTATTTGATTTGTTAGGCGCATCAAAATATTTCTGTTGGAATAAATTTATGAAGGATCACCTTATCTATCTGTTAGAGTAATTAGTGGTATAACAGAAGCTAAAGAAGGGGCGGTTATGGTGGCAATTAATTGTAAACTAAAGATCTCTGACAGAAGCTAAAGAAGGGGCGATTCTGGTGGAAATTAATTGTAAACTGAAGATCTCTTGGAGCGTATCAATGCCGATTCCTCATGGGCAATCTTGATTCAGATCGCATGAAATCTGGGAAATAGTGGACCAGTAAAGTCCATCGCGCCACTGTTGTCGTGGATCAGTTAGTGAGAGCAAGGTGTTTTCATATTTTCAGCCACATTCAACCTTTCTTCCACCAGCTATCCAGATTCCATAAGAAGAACATTCCACCTCTCTCTCACTCGCTATCGGGATTTTGATCTAGTAAGCGTTGTAGCTTTTCAGGGACGTTCAAATGCCAGGACCTGCGGCTGCATTTGATACCACCAACAACCCCGGCGCATCTTCATCGTCGTCATATCTTCTTCTGGTGCAGCACTTGATGGAAAAAAAAGGTCCGGTTTTCAACATGGAGAAAAGAATGCGTGGACGCTCTTTCAAAAACACGCAATGTCCAACCACCATAACCATTACAGTCTGGGATTGGCTCAGAGGTCAATAGTGTGATTTTTTTGTGATTACATACCAAAGTCTTTATATACCTGAAACTGTGTTTAATCAGTGTTTTCTTTCCAAAGTCTTTATATGCCTGAAGCTGTGTTCAACCAGCATTTTTTTAGTTATTTGTTTTTAGACAGTCATGTAAAATAAGGACCTGCGTCTTCAAATAGTTATGGGCAGAAGTGTTTTTTTTCTTTTGTTTAAAACCAGTGGTTGGGATCTATTATGCGTGGGTTAAAGAATGTGATGTGCTGCACTGGTAATGAAACAAGGAAGAATCTGATCTTATGTTTAAAAAGAAACAGAGTTTCTATGTTGGTAGATTGGCATTTTAAGTTTGAAGCAGATTGATATGTATGTTTGTTGAGATCTATTGCTTGCAGAGTGAGCTCAGAATTTCAGGTACATTAGTTTTTCTCTTTCATCAAGTTGGAATGTTAGAGTATCTATAATCATATTCTTTTCTTCTAAACAGATTTTGAGTTTAGATATTTCTTCATAAAGGTCATCTTCATCTAAAGCATCCAATAAATCATCATCTTCAAAATCCATTAGAAGTCTATAGTCATTACTATTTTCATCTTCATCACTATTTGATAAACCATCACTATCTTCATGTGGATAGTAGCTCTTCTTACTTGTACTTTGTTTTCTATTTCATTTTGTTGATTCCTTACCTTTATCAAGCTTATCTTTATGAGGACATTTGGCGGCATAAAGACCAACTCTTCCACAAGCAAAACATTTGAAAGGTAGTTTACCTCTGAATCTTCCGGAACCCCATTGAAGGTTCTTGACAAAGTTTGCTTCTTCCTATCATTTTGAGATATGTCCTTATTCATTGAGTTCTTCTCTTCTTGAAGCTTTGAATGTGGCTTCTCTCATATCTGATGAACCTCCTTTCTCATTTTGAAAGCAGTTAAGATTCCGTGCAGTTGTGTCATAGTAATAGTCTGAAGATCCTGCTTTTCTTCCATGGAAAATACTTTTTATTCAAACTTAGTAGACAAGGATCTTAAAACCTTTTCAACTAAAGTAACTTATTTTATCTCTTCACCCAACTTCTTCATGCAATTAACAATCTCATATATATGTAAGAAGTAAGTAGAAATACTTTCATCATTGTGCATTTTGAGAGTTTCATATTGAATTCTAAGAGTTTGCAATTTTGCACGTTTTACCTAATGGTCTTCTTCATAGCTTAGAACGATCTTGTCCCATATTTATTTGGCGGTTTTGAGTTGCATAACTTTGAAAAATTTTGATTGTGACTGACTCCCCAATAATGTATTGACAGCCTTGGCATTGGTTTCATGTTGCTTTTTACCTGCCATATCTGTAGGAATTGCTGATGGAAACGCATATCCTCCTTTCACGATTTCCCAGACATCTGTTCCAAGAGATTGAATATAGGTTGTGGTTCTTACCTTCCAATAAATGAAGTTGCTCCCATCAAAGATTGGTGGTCTAATGGATCCCTCTCTTTCGTAGTTACTCATGATGATAGATCTTCCTTCAAGCGATCAAGCTTCTTCTGAAGGACCTACCTTGATTCGAATTGTTGAAATAATACTGAGAGGTGGGGGGGTGAATCAGTATTAGCAAGTCAATAATATTTCATTTCCATAAACATATTCATATACGCTACTTCAATTAATGGAATTTGCATGTATACACAATTGTATTTAAGGCAACTAGCGTATATCCTGCAATCTTATGATTCAGTTAATTCATCATATGTTGATCTTTAATCAATGCATCAGAACCATATAAACAGTAACCAGGTGCAGTAAAAACAGAATAGACAATCACACACATGAACAAAAGATATAAGGTGGAAACCTAATGTGGGTGAAAACCACCTGTTGCAATTGTTTCTATCTTCTTTTTAATAAGAAACTTATTTTTACAATTTTTTTGTACTGGTGCAGTCTTATACCAGTATGCAGGCTTCTACCTGCGGAAGGATACAACCTTTTCTCATTCTCCAGCTTCACAAAAAATTTTAAGTTTAGAAAATAAATCTACTTGTACTAGCTGATATGTTTACTAGTACATAGGTGCCGGCCTACAGAAGGCTACAACCTTCTCTTTTCTTCCAGGGACCACGTTTCATAAATTTTTTGTTGATCCCAATGTAACATCATTCAATCAACCAATCTCCTTTGCACCAACCACAACTAAATCAATCAATCACTTTTCAGAATGTTGTAACCAGAATACAGTAACTAAAAAACAGTAACTAGAACCCCGAACACTGTAAAAACAACCAGAAGTAGCTAAAGCATATTTTATGAGGTATACGCTACTTCAATGTGTTGAACATGTGTGCATACACACTTTTGTCAAGACGAACTTGTGTACAGATCTGCAAATCAAATTTAAGATGTGTACGCTGTTTTGATATGAAAAACCAACGTGTATACACGCCTTTTCTAAAGTGAACCTACGTACAAATCTATAAATGATGATTTAATATTTACAACAATTCTAGACTTCAATTATACCCAGATCATCATATTTACAGTTTACAACATACGCCAGTTATTCAGATAAAAGATCAAAATCACACAAAGATACTTCACTTTAAGCCTTAAGATCTTGACTCATCATTAGATCTTATCCTTCATCAAGTGCTAACGTTCATCCTTGATTCAGATCCAGTTATGCACCATCACCCAATAACATGTATTCTAGATCTTTCTCTTCATTAGATATTCAATACTTGAGTACATTTGCCTAATGATCTTCTCCCTTTTATAGTATTAGGCCTTACTCAATACCATGGACCAAAACCACTTTGAACCAATACCTTGGACCAAATACTTGAGGTCAACACTTCGAACAAGATACCTTGGACCAATACCATGGATCAGAATACCATGGACCAAATACCATGGACCAAAACTAAGTTTTCCAACATGTACAGGCCTTTCCTTCCGTGAAAGTGTGTGTGTATGCTATACGCGCCTTTTGGTCTGCGAGCCCATGTGTACACGTGGCTTGGTCAGTGGGGAACCTGCGTATACCTCTCTTTCTTCATTCTGTGAGTTTGAACTATGATTTGTCATCTAAGTGAGTTGCCATCAAGGACAACACCTATTTCATAGTGCCAAATCTATGTCATAATGCCAACATTATGCCCCTTTCCTTTGACAAAAAATATGTCTTGATTCACTGTTTTCCATTTCTTCTACCATTGCAGATTTCTCTTGAGAGCAAGTCGGCTCCTTTTGGGCCCCCTCGTGCAGAGGCTATATCCCACTCACCCACGAAGAATCACATCACTTTATTCCTCTCCTAGTCTTCATCTCTTAATCTAGTTCCAATCTCTTCAAAGCCCAACACAACCAATACCAAGTCCATGCCAATGGTTCCAAGACCCGTAGACTTATCTCCGTGAACACATTGTAGAGAGGGTTTTGGTTCATTTCCATGCATTAGAATGAAGGCGCTCTATTGTGCCATGCACCTGAGAGCTCCATTGTTGGCATTGCTTGATATATTGGAAATGAAAACCCAATCAAACATATATATATATATATATGCCTAATCATTTACAACTGATCATTTTGGGTTCAATCTGTCACTTAAGGAAATTGATCTGGAACTCTCCAACTATCAGAATTAACCAAGATATTTTACTTTTGTGATGTTAGTATAATTGCATTCAAAAGAGTGTGAAAAACCACTTGTGCATACTGAAAAGAATATAAAATATAATAACAACCATCAAATCACAGGACAAAACACATTGATAACAAATTTCACCCAGTGTGGGTTATGTCTTTCGGCCCTGGTGTCAAGAGTGGGGAGGATGCTTCATTGAATGTTGCAAAATGATGATGATGTACATGGTATATTATTTATCATTACAAGGATGAATACCCTCAACTAGAGTGGCATGTATCTCCATGAGTTGTTCTCAGTGTAGGTTTTAACCCCGTACAAAAATTACCTTCATACGAATTCTAAAACACAGAAAATAAACAATGCGAGAGCATAACACATAAAACACATACACAGAGATTTCCCCTGGAGCCCAAAACTGGGACCATGAGCTTGATTTTCATTATATTCCTTTCAATGTTACAATACATATTTATACATGCTGAAGCATCCAATACCATGGACCGAAAACCATCGCGTCCAAAACCATGGACCAAAAACCATCGCGTCCAAAAACATGTGCGAAAGTCATGCACAAAACCATAGGTGGGTCCGCCCAACCTAACGTAGGGTCCAAAACCAAAATTTTTTGGGGCGCTGCCTGGACCCCATAAAGTCTGGTTATAGGTACTCCTCAAACCCCCTATGACCTCCCCCCCTCTAACCCTCAGGTAACTACATGGGCTAGTCATGGAAAGAATATAACACAACCCAACATTCTCCCACTTGTTGTTTTCTTTTCACAAGGGGCCACAAGAGAGCTTAGTCATTTATCTAGCCCTGCAATGCCCATTGTTTCTCTACACCAAGAGAACTTCTCAGAGCTCACAGATTTTGTCAATGTATCTGCACTATTCTTCAAAGTGTCTACCTTTACCAGTAACACCTTTTTGTCTTCTATCATATCCCTCACAAAGTGATACTGAACATCAATGTGCTTTGTCTTTGAATGATAAACATGGTTCTTTGCCAAGAAAATTGCACTTTGGTTGTCATAGTCTATCCTTATAGCTCCCTGTACTAACCCCATACTTGAACACAATCTATGCAAACAAACTGCTTCCTTGCTTGCATGAGTGGCTGCCATGTATTCTGCGTCTGTAGTTGTTAGTAACACTACAGATTGTTTCTTACTCATCCAATTGACTGCACCTCGAAATAGGTTAAACACATACCCACTTGTAGATCTTCTCTGATCCAAATCTCCAGCCCAGTCTACATCAACAAAGCCATGGATATCCAAAACTCTGCCCAATCCTGGTCTCCCTTGGTAGCAAAAACCATAATCACTAGTGCCACACAAATACCTGAAAACCCACTTCACTGTTGTCCAATGCCCCTTCCCTAGTTTTGACATAAACCTGTTCAATACTCCCATTGCATACATCAGGCTACCGACTGCACTTGCATATGGAACACGGGACATATCCTCTTCCTCTTCTTGTGTCTTGGGACACTGTTCAACAGATAACTTTACACGTACAAGAATAGGAACCTTCACCTGTTTATTGTCTTGCATATTAAACCTCTGTGGTATTGTCTCGACATACTTCCTCTGGTTTAACCAGAGCTTCCTCTTTGCTCGATCTCTTTTAATTTCCATGCCCAAGATATAGTTTGCAACACCAAGATATTTCATGGCGAATTTGGAGGACAATTGGGTCTTCAAATCCTAGATAATTTCTTTGTCATTTCCAACCAACAACATATCATCCACATACAAGACTAGATAAATAACACGGTCATCAATTAATTTAAAATACACATAGTGATCTGCTTTGCTTCTGGTGAAGCCAAGTTGCTGTATAAATGTATCAAATTTTTGATACCACATCCTTGGTGACTGTTTGAACCCATACAAATACTTCTTCAACTTGCATACCAGTTCTTTCTCACCCTTCGCCGCAAAGTCTTCAAGTTGCTTCATGTAGATTTCCTCTTCTAAATCCCTGTGAAAAAATGTTGTCTTCACATCCATCTATTCTACCTCAAAATCAAAAGCAACAACAACAGATAAAATTAATCTAATATAAGCTACCTTGGCAACAGGAGAAAAAATATCACCAAAATCAATTCCCGGCACCTGGGAATAACCTTTCGCTACCAATCGAGCTTTGTATTTCTCCACTTTTCCTTCTGCATTTGTCTTCTTTTTGAAAACCCATTTGCTTCCAATGGGTTTCCTTCCAGCTGGAAACTCCACCAAATCCCACACCTCATTTTTGTGCAAAGATGCCATTTCATCAACCATGGCCTCTTTCCAGAGTTTTCCATCCTTTGAATCCACTGCTTTCTTCACAGTTCTGGGATCATCATCAGTAA